>CAUYRH010031755.1:0-59820 GCA_963574655.1 Perodicticus potto
GAGGAGCAGACAGCAAGGCGCCAGTGTTTTCCGCACTGGTGGTTGGTTCTTTTTCAAGCCGGTTTCTTCGTCCATCACAGCATCAGCACCGCCAGGGCCAAGGCAGTGGTTGTAGAGCTTTCCTGTCCTGCATCAGTACCATGCTGTCTTAATTGTTGTAGCCTTGTGATAAGTTTGGAATGAGGTGTTATGAGCCGTCTAGCTTTCTCCCCTTAATTTTACACCATTGTTTTGGATATTCTGGGTTTCTTGAATTTTTAATATAAAATTTTGGGACAAACTTACCAGTTTCTGCAAAGTAGCCAGTGAGATGTTTTCAGGATCTGCATTTCATCTATACATGATTCAGGGAATATTATCATTTTAGCAATATTAGGTTTTCTAACATATGAACATGGATATTTTTCCGTTTATTTAGCTCTTCTTCAATTTCTTTCAACAGTGGTTTGTAACTTTCAGAGTATAAGTTTTTACATTTTTTTTTTAGAGACAGAGTCTCACTCTGTCGCCCTTGGTAGAGTTCTATGGTGTTACAGCTCACAGCAACCTCCGACTCTTGGGCTTAGGTGATTCTTTTGCCTTAGCCTCCCGAGTAGCTGAGACTACAGGCGCCAGCCACAATGCCCAACTATTTTTGTTGTTGTTGTTGCAGTTTGGCTGGGGCCGGGTTCAAACTTACCACCCTCGATAGATGGGGCCAGCACCCTACTCACTGAGTCACAGGTGCCACCCAAGTTTTTGCATCTTTTTGTTAAATTTATTCCTCAGTATTTTATTCTTTTTGGCATTATTATAAATTAAAGTTTAAAAATTATTTTCAGATTTTCATTGCAAGTGTATAGAAATACAATCTTTTTGCATTAATCTTGTATTCTGAAAATTCACCAAATTAGTTCATTTACTTTTAATAGCTTTTTCAAGGATTCCTTAGAATTTTCTATATACAAGGGTATATCATCTGCAAATAGAGTTTTATTTCTTTTCACTGTAGATAACTTTTTATTTCATTTTCTTACTTAATTCCTCTTGATATATCGAATGGAAACTATAATAGTAGACACCGTTGTCTTTTTCCTGGTCTTAGAAAGCATTTAATCTTTAACTATTAATATTATGCAACTGCAAGTTTTTTACTGTCTAACTTTATCTCCTTGAGGAAGTTTCCTTTTTCTTTCTCTTTTAAATTACAAAGGGGCATTGACTTTTTGCCATTTTCTTTCTTTTTCATGTGCTGAGAGCATGATGTTGTTTTGTCCTTTATTTTATTGATGTGCATTACATCCATTTTTTGAATGTGCAACCAAATTTGTATTGCTGGGATAAATCCCTTTTGGTTAAAATGTACATGCCTTTCTATATGTTGATAGATTCAGTTTGCTAGTATTTTGTTGAGGATTTTTTGTTTCTCTTTTCATAAGCGATCTTGGTCTACAGTTCTCTTGAGATGTCATGGTGGGCAATGGTGGATTTGCAAAAGGAGTGAGAAATAGTCTCTCTTCAGGTTTTTGGAAGAGTTTATGAAGGATTGGTATTAACTTTCCTTTAAATATGTGCTGGTAGTTACCAATGAAGCCATCTGGAGATTTTCTTTGTGGGCAAGCATTTTTAGTTATTAATTTAATATACTTACCTGTTATAAGTGTATTTTATTTCTTCTTGAATCGGCTTTGGTAAATTTTGTCTTTTTCATCTACAACATGTAAATCAGTGGTTCTCAACCGTCCTAATACCGCAGCCCTTTAATATAGTTCCTGTGGGTCCTGACCCACATGTTGAGAACTGCTGATCTAAATTATTGGCATACAGTGTTCATAGAAGTCTTTCATAACCCTTGATTTCTATAAGGTCCTTAGTGATGTCTCCTCTTCCATTCCTGATTTTAGTGAATCTTTTAATATCTTTTCACTTTTTTGCATGGTCAGTCTAGCTAAAGATACATTGATTTTTGTTTTTCTTATTTTTATTAATTTGTACTGTAATTTAAATTTTTCTTTAGTTGTACTTTTCTTTTGTCTTAAGGTGGGAGATTAGGTTACTAACTTGAGAACTTTGTTTTTTTTCTGTTTTTTCTTTTGAGACAGAGTCTCACTATGTCTCCTCCATAGAGTGCTGTAGCATCACAGCTCACAGCAACCTCAAACTCTTGGGCTTAAGCGATGTGCTTGCATCAGCCTCCCAAGTAGCTGGGACTACGGGTGCCCACCACAATGTCTGGCTATTTTCTTGCTGTAGTTGTCATTGTTGTTTAGCCGGCTGGGGACGGGTTCGAACCTTGACACCCTTAATGCATGTGGCTGGCGCCTTAACCACTGTGATACGGGTGCTGAACCTCTTTGTTCTTTTATAATAGAGGTATTTATAGTTATAATTTTCCCTAAGCCCCACTTTAGTTGCATTCCTTTAATGCGTTTTGGACGTTTTCTGTGGCTTTGACATTTTGTTGCCTTCTTGCTAGTTCTCCTCTCTCCACCTTACTACTCCTTTGTTAATCCTGATTCTGTTTGGTCCTTACTGAAAATAGCCAGAAAGCTACATGCTGAGAACTGTGCTAAGTCCTTGATTATACAGGGTCTGCCAGAAGCAACGCCCTTTTGTGTTTGAGTGTGATATTGTTATGTTACAGAATTACATGCTTATGTTTTTGTAATAGAAGATTGTTATAGATTACCAGTTCATAAAAGGGGTGTTATTTGTACATGTAATTCTTCAACTCAAATGCAGAAAATTTAGTAATGTTTCAAATTCCGTTAATAGTAAACATCAGATCTGACATTTGGTCTTCTCCTTTCATTCAACTCACTTGTGCACAGGGAGATTTTTATCATAATGCTATTTGTACACGGATGATATGAAGGTATTTATCACTAGACGAGCTACCAAACTAAAATCCTACCAGCTAGCAGATGTCTTCTCCATTTGTACTACAAACTTGACCCAATCACAGCTCCTTTCTCTCTATCATCTACCATCTTTTCTCCCAATCTGCTTCTCTATTCTACCTTTTAATGGTGGGTGCCACCATTCCTCTGCTCTCCCAGATGCAAGTCTATGTGGCTTTCTACCATGGCACAGGCAACATTAGTTCTATTTTCTGCACTTGTTCCTTCTCATGCCATCCTTTATCCTCCATGACTTGACTTTCGTCACATTGCCATCTGGCAAGTCCCAGCCCTCTGTAAAATGTTTGCTGAGGGCTCCAAGCAGTTAGATATCTTCTCCATTCTTTGTCTGCCTTTGTTTATAACTTGATCACAGCATGTGGGCTGTGAGGTGTCTTTCTTGTGCTTGTCTGCACTCTAAAGCTGCAAGCATTTTTTGGGTAAGCACTGAGTTTGCTGGAAGGTGTTTTATAAATGCTTGTGAAATAAATGAATGGTTCTGAGATGGTTTGAGTTTTTGTTACAGAGTTGAGGATCAGTATAGCGTTATTGACCCAGATTTACCTCATTTAACACCTTGAACTTTACATCCCTTCAACTGCCTGACTCCTGTTCATCTTTCCAGTTCTTGCTCCCATATCACTTGGAAAAGTTGTTCCTGACATCCCAGGTTTGATGAGGTACCTCCAGACCTCCTTTTTGCCTGGCTTTTACTGGAAGTTCGAAAGATACTTTTGGGGGCCAATGAATGACAGAAGCCATGAAAAGTTTGCTTTTATGTGTAGAATTTGTTTTCTGTATTTTGGTTGCCAGTTTAATGATGGCAACGTTAACAAGACCTTAATGGAGCCATTAATACAGCTGAGCACATATTGAGTAAATGTGTATAGAGCGTGTGCTATGGACTCAGGGTTTTTTAAGGGATACTGGAATATAAAGATTGTTAAGACATTCCCTTCCATCTAGAGGCTTACATTCTAGTTTGTAGCTGAGTAACCATGACACAAGTGAGGGCTTTGCCTTCCAAACAAAAGGGGAACTTCATGCTGAGGATTCAGAGAAAAGCTGAATATCAGATTCCATAGGCCACTTCCTATACTTTGAATGTGACCCCTAAAAGTTCATGTGTTGCAAACTAATCCCCAAATTCACGTGATAATGATATTGGAGGTGGGAACTTTGGGAAGTCATTGGATTAGATGAGGTTATGAGGTCGTGCCCCCATTTTAGCATTAGTAGCTTTATAAGGAGAGAAACCCCAGCTAACACTCTGGCTCTGTCTTGCCATGAGGTATATCCTGCCATATTATGACACAGCAAAAGGCCCTCACTAGATGCCAACACCTTGATTTTGGGCTTCTCAATCTCCAGAACTATATAAAATACATTTCAATTTTCTTCAAAAATTACCCAGTCTGTGGTGTTCTGTAAGAGTAACAGAAAATGAGTTAAAACACCACTGATTTTATAAAAAAACAAAAATTTATTACAATGTTGTGCTCTTGAATTGATTATAATTATCTCATGAGCATCTAATAGACTTACTTAGACTCTTAAGCAGGGTCTCCCACAGTCTTTTGTTGTTAACGAACTTCCTGACATTTTTTATATTCTCTTTTAGCATTGATGCTTCTTCAGGTTCTTGGGGGGCTTGAGATTCCCAAGTGCACACCAGAACAGCTAACTACTAAAACCAAGCAGATTTGTAGAGGTGCATGTAGTGCAATCAGAAGATGGGGCATTACAGTCCTGGGCGTTGATCTTAAGTCCTGTCTGCCAGCAAACATATTCATTGCACAAACCCATTTTCTTAAGGGTTGAAATTATTAAATTGTTGTTAATTATGTTTAATAATTTTTACTGGCCTCTGAAAATGCCTTTGTTCTGCAATACCTTTTATTATTGCTCCACAGTTACTCTAAGAATAGAAAAGCAAAAGTTCAACATAATTCCTACTTTCAGAAAAGAAGAGATTCCATGCTTCATGTTACCATATGATTTATCTAATTAAAAAAATTGAATATTGCCGAATTGTCTACCCTTTTGTGTTAAATGTCCTTCCTTATTGAAGAAGGGACGGGATAAAATATATTTGACAGTTTATACATGAAGAAAGCACATTTACAAATCCCTTAGACTGGGAACAATGTTTGTGATGAAGAGAAATTCCATTCTACCCAATTTCAATTATCGTTAATAAGTATAATAGTTTGTACTATTATACTGGTGGGACTTGACCTCGTTAATTCTCAAAAATAAGGCACATGAAATTGTTTTAATTTTGATGAATGAAGTGAGCAGCTAAGCTTCTGAGTTAACTGTCAACTCTTCGGCCTGATGGAGGCCTATACCATCACCTGAGTATTTTCCAAGCCGCTGTGACAAGTGCTGTCTGCAGGCAGCCTATGAGGTTAGCATCTAACATGTGTTGATTGTTTCTCAGCCTCCCTTCTTACATGGGGACATTATGTTCCTATCCTTTTTATGTTTCCAATTTCATCACTGTATAATACAGCTAATGACACCAACTTCTGCAAGGTGGTAAGGAGTTCACGAGTTAATATAAACAGTAAATATTAAGAGCTTCCAGCTCCCTCATCTTCCTCTCCCAGTATTTGTTTAAAAGAATTGCACATTATTATGACCAGGATATATTGGGTGTTCAGTATGTCAGGTCCAACAGTAACGATGGGCCGTGATTATGTGAGTGTGTGTGTGGTGTGTGGAGGAGGTGGTTTATTCCTCACCTCCCCATCGCCTTTCCTTGATTCTGACTTTCAGGCAATCCTTTGCATCTTTTCCCAGGGATAGGTCCCTGTGTGAACAAAGGTGGTCAGGGCCGTGGTCTAATAAGGCGAAACAGACCTGCCCCTGTTAGCCTCTGCTCAGATTGGCTGCCCTTCTGAAAACTGCCGACTGGCCAAATTTATTAGATTTGGAATTATAGGCATTTTAAAATGAAATTCAATTGTTTTTGCGTTGGGAGAGTGAAAGTTAACTTTATTACTTCTTTTTTTTTTTTTTTGAGTTCTCAAAGAGTAGAGTGTGTGCTGGCTTTGGCAGCAGGTATACTAAAAAGGAGCAAAGCGAAGTTGTCTTTTAATTAATTATCTCAAACATCTGGTTCCTTCGCTAGGTGCACCCTTGTCGGTGGTCGGAGCCCCCCAGCAACATGCCCGAGCAAAGCAACGATTACCGGGTGGCCGTGTTTGGGGCAGGTGGTGTCGGCAAGAGCTCCCTGGTGCTGAGGTTTGTGAAAGGCACGTTCCGGGAGAGCTACATCCCCACGGTGGAAGACACCTACCGGCAGGTCATCAGCTGCGACAAGAGCATCTGCACGCTGCAGATCACAGACACCACCGGCAGCCACCAGTTCCCCGCCATGCAGCGGCTGTCCATCTCCAAGGGGCACGCCTTCATCCTGGTGTACTCCATCACCAGCCGCCAGTCCCTGGAGGAGCTCAAACCCATCTACGAACAGATCTGCGAGATCAAGGGCGACGTGGAGAGCATCCCCATCATGCTGGTGGGGAACAAATGCGACGAGAGCCCCAGCCGCGAGGTGCAGAGTGGCGAGGCCGAGGCGCTGGCGCGCACATGGAAGTGCGCCTTCATGGAGACCTCGGCCAAGCTCAACCACAACGTGAAGGAGCTTTTCCAGGAGCTGCTCAACCTGGAGAAGCGCAGGACCGTGAGCCTACAGATCGACGGGAAAAAGAGCAAGCAGCAGAAAAGGAAAGAGAAGCTCAAGGGCAAGTGCGTGGTCATGTGAGCGCCCTTCCAGCGCGAGGAGCCGCCGCGGCCGCCGGCGCCGCATCCCCCGACCCACACGTGAAACCCACCGTCGTCAGGGCAGCATGTCCGATGCCCACGTGTTAAACATTGCATTTGACAACGATGCGTCCTGTCGCCCTTGAAAGGGCGTTTCATATCACCGACAATAAGCCACACCTCTCAGGAGTCACAGAATCTGCCAGGCAGTTAAAATGGAAACCCGTCCGCGCAGCGTCCCAGGGGACAGGGGGGTGCCAGCACGTGAGGGAGCCACTCACCACTTTGGGGGGGGGGACTGGTACCCACAGAAGCAGCATGTGCTGAGGGACTCAGTATCATCTCCATGCATGTGAGAGCGTGTCCACCCACAGCGACCTTCGCCGATCCCCGACCAGGCTTTCTGCTGGGAAGCCGGTGCGTCTTTGGGGGAGGGGCAAGCAGGAGGGGGTGGGGCGACCTGATGACGGGCCATCTGATAGTTTATCTGGATGAAAATTCACACCGCTTCCCCTCAAGGATGCTCACTCCCAGTTCCCACCTGACCTGTTAGGCACCTCGCTACCCTGAGGGGATGGATTCACCTCCTGTAGACCTAGTTAGCAAGTGTCGTTTTAATCTATTAGACGATTTATTTTCGCATCCACTGTAAAGTTCACTGATAGTGCTCTGTTCTGTCCCAAGTTCTTCAGTTCTGAGAATATTGTGACATCACTAACACATGGCAATAACGGTCCTGTGTGTTACACTTCTAGGGGTTTAGAAAAATGAAGTTTCCTTCTTTTGACCTGTGAGGAGTATAACTTCTTCCAGTCCTCAGATTTTAAACACAAGCAAATAAAGTATCTGTTTTTAGATAGCTTTTCCTCCAAAGTGGTTTTCTTCTCTTAAATAACTTGATCTGTGCCCACCTGGGTAACAGCCAACAAAGGCCATCCAACAACCAGAAGCACATCCATTTTTCTAATTGTTACAAACATGTATATGCCACACTTTGCACCTTAAGGAAATACTTTGAGACAGAAGTTATTAACTGTGTTTTTCATGATCTATATCAGAAATATATTCTTAGGAAATATATTTAATAGTCAATTCCTTTGCATGTCCCATTATACATGTCTTCTAAGAGATGTTCAATGCAGTATTCACTCTGGAAACAATTACCTTATTCTCCTAACGATTTTGTGTGAATCTTTCATCTTTCAAACCAAATTACAGCCACTACTGGTTCCTGTGCCTTGGCATGGGGACAGGCAGGCTGCTCTGTCCTGGGCAGGGCCCCTCAGCCTAATTGCTCTCCCATCAGAGCATCTGTCAGGGCTCTGCTTCCGGAAAGTTCCTACTGACAGCGCCTGCAGAACTCGTGCTGGCCCCGACTGTATCATTGTCCTCTTGGCAGCTCTCCCTGTCCCCCGCCTGGTAAGCAGAGGGGGCTGTAGTACCACGTGGGCTTGCCCAGGGGACAGCAGTGCCAGCCACAGCGAGCAGAGCTGTCAAGTTGGGGGTGTTTGCACACCACCGTTTCTCCCGCTCCTCCCGTGGTGCAGGGCTGTGCTGCGGCAGCACTATAGCCACCTCCATCCTCCAAAGCACACTTGTTTCTCAACAGATCCTGATTTTCTTTAGCCCTTTCTGGTTCTCTCCCTTGCCCTGTCCTCTCCCGGGAACTCTCCCATGGAGTGTGTGGTGCGTGGGAGGTGTCTTGGAGAACGCTTGGCTCCATGGTCTTACCACTTCCTTGGTCTCCTAGAGCGGAACTGCTCTGACATGATGGGGACACTCATGCTGAGCCGAGGAAGGATGCCAGTGGCATGGCAGAGCATTTGTGCAGCCCCGAGGCCCTCTTCACATCCCTCAGGCAGGCTTGTTCCGTTCCGGAAGGCCACTCCGCAGCATCCGCAGTGAGATCTTTAGTTGGCACATTGGCTGGAACATTTGTTTTCCAATTGTCCCTACATTGTTTCCATTTCTATTCTCAGAGGTCATCAGTTTGCAATTTGAATATGGGTTAGGTAGAAGAAGAAACAGAGCTTCACCCCAGAGGGGGATGTATAGGTTTTGAGTGGGTTCTTGTTAGCAGTGAAATGTGATCTTTGCCACTGACTGTAGTATTAGTATGAGCTTTTAATGTGAGCTTTCCAGGAAAAAATTCCATTCCTACTGATCATAAATCAGAATTTCTTTGATCCCTTTTAATTCACTCTCTACATGAGTGTTTACAGATTTATCTGTGGCATTTTGTAATTGAAAATCTGATCTTGTTCAGGACACATGTTTTCCCTTTGTATTTTTCCCATGACTTTATAGGGTAGGAAGGCTATTGAAGCCTCTATTGTGGGTCTTCGTTCCGACATCCTTTTCTATGAACTGAACTGGGGATATTGATGGATATCTGAAAACCAGCTTTCAGGAGCTCCCCAGTTGACTCAGGGCTTGAAGGGTTAGTATAACAGAACCAGATGTTTTTCACATCTGTGTGTTGCCATTCCCAAAAGTTGTGGCTCTTGGAAGCATGTCCTAGGTTGGATATGGGCACAGCAGTTTTTGACCCAGCCATAGAGAGTTATAAAACTCAAACTATAGCCTGGAAGATGGCACTTTGGGAATGAACATGGGGCTCCGCGACTTCCCTTTGTCCCCACAGGTTCCCCCCAAACCCCGTTCAGCAACAAGCCATGGGCACGCACACAGTGCAGCCAGACCAACACAAGAGCAATATCAAATTGTTCACTTACCTAAAATCATATGTATGATGTATGACTTATCTTCCTGCACTTTTGAGGTATAAAGTAGTAAATTGTACATACCTGTAAGTGTATTTGTTTCACTGTTTGTAATATTTAAGAAATGCTCATTGTTCGTAGTACAAAAGTATTAAATATTTTAAAAAATTGCTCTGTGATACTTTTTTTCCTTCAAAATTTGTATTGTGTTGCTCCTACATAAGCTCTCTGGAAATATCCACAGCTCATGGGACACATGTAAATCCTCGAAGATGTGTCCTGGGATTCAGTACCCCACAAAGACAGTATGTAGACAAAGTATTTGCAGAGCATGACTTTTATATGTGTGGGAGATCAATGTGTATATTTATATTTAAGGTGTATTTATTGTTACAACTCCATTCTCTATTTTATTTACTCTGCGGTTCTAAAAATCGCCCTTGCATACAGGTTTCTAGTTGCTAGTGATGTTCTGGAAATAATGGAACATATCACAATAAAGCTACAGTTATGACATCCTTTCTGGAAGGTGGTGCTGTTTCTCATTCTTTGGGGAGGGCTTAGCTGCTCTAGGGTGGCCCCAACCCTGTGCGCCCTCAGAGGCTGCCATACCGCACCTGCTATGGCCAGCACGGGGGCTGTGCCGGCCTGTGTCCAGCAATTGCAGCTCGCCCCGGGGTGTTTGACAAAACTTCCCCACTGGTCCTCGTCTCTGGGTGGAAACGGAGCACCTGATCCCGGCAGGGCTCCGGCTCAGAACCGGAGGAGAGGAAGACTCTCCCGTCTTCATTCAATCCTGCCCCACCAGTCCCCAGACAACTGACTGAGGTGGTGGAGAAAGCCCCAGGCGTTGTTCCCACCACACTTTCTGCATGGTCCTCTTTCTTCTCCACGTTCACTAAAATAAAGCTTCATTTTAGTCGCACAGGAAAAACAATCAGAAACTGAAAACAAAATCCTCCCTCGGCCACTGACTAGGCGAAATGACTCTGGGAAGGTTCTTACCCTCTCTGGACTTCTGTGAAATGGGTTTGTTGATGCCCATGGGTGGCAGGAGGAGTCACTGGGTGAGGAGCAGCCGGGTGCAGGCCTGGCTTGGGGCATGTTGCACTTTCTTGGGAACAAGCGAAAACCTGCTGACTGTGTAGGTTGTATCTGGAAGGCCCGAGGCGGTGTGAAAATCAATCTATGCAAATAGAAACCCCCCAGAAACCGGTTTTCTTCCAGCCTCTTTATTAAAGGCTTTCCCAGTCCCACCCTCTGGTGACTCCCCCACATCGGGTCATTACCGCTACATTAGTCCCGCTTCCCGTTGATGGAGATAATGACAGCAGGCCCCATGATGCTATTAAAGAGCGTCCTGGTGCTCATCCAGCTTTAATGAGCAAGTGAAGCACTTCAGGGTCTTGTGCTTTATGATGTCTGAGACAGCAGAGGTGAGGGGACCTGGGTGACATGGTCAGCGGCCTCAGGAAGAGCAAGGCTGTTATCTACGTGGTCTGCAATTCTCTTGCACACTGGAGCCACCTGGAGGAGTTCTGGAAATTACTGATACCCAGACCCCCCTCCAATGTTGCAGTTGAGTAGCTCTGGAATGGGGCTTTGGCTTCGGGATTGTAATGTGGAGTCAAATGGAAGAACCTGTGCTGTTAGCCAAGTGGGAATGCCTGACAACTCCCTAAGTCTCCCAGGGTTGGGTGGCAGTGGCTTTTTAAATCCAATTCCCCTGTAGTGTTTGTTGCCCCAGGCAGCAAATCAGTGAGGGTCTTAGCCTTGTCTAGGTAGAGCATCTCCCAACATTGGCATTGACGGAGAGTCCTAATTCAGGTATCAGCGTGTGCCCACTTCACCACTTCTCAGCCCAGCAGCTGTCTGGATGGGCCCGTCCTTCCTCCCAGTCCCAGCCTGGCACAGGCTCCATTCTTGCCAGGTTCTCCAGCCCCTTCCAAGGTACCTGCACATCCTGGGGAACATGGTCCCTCATCAATCCTGCTCTGCCCCGCTGACTTTCCTTAGCCCAGGACACCAGGAGTGTACGGGCAGTGGTGGTACAGCTTGCATTCAGCACTCAAGTAGCTCCTGCTGTGGCCAGTTCACAGGATTCCTTTGAGCCCTGGCACTGGCTGTGCCCTGCCAAGGCTGCTGCTTCAGATTTGGACATGAACTCTCTTGCCTTTATCCTTTGACATTTTGGGATTCTTCTCATTTCCTTTTCCATCTCCCTTACCTTTTTAAAACAAGTCTATCAGGTGATTGATGGACCCAAAGAAGCAGGCATCTGCCTCAGACATTTTAATATGCCTTCTGTTGTCATAATGACAATAGTTGCTGTTATCATTCGTCTGCCCTTATAAATCCTCACAGTCTTTGCATGGCCCAGGTTAGGTTAAGGATAGGACAACAAAGAAAACCACCGTGTTCCAGCCAGACTTCTGGAAGGAGAGAGGTGGAAGGGTCAGAAACAAAGGAAGTAGAGTTCATCACGAATGAGAGGAAGGTATGCAGCTTCTTTCTAAGGGGCAACAAAGGGATATGAAGTACACACAAAGAGTCTTTGCCTTTGCCAAAAGTGAAGACCGTATCTTTTTCATGTTTAATAACAAGTACACATTAGATTTCAAGAAGCTTCTTTAGTTGCTCACATCCACTCAGCATGCATACACACAGCGTATACGCTCAGCTGTAGTAATAAAGACGTCCCCAAAGTTATATACTACAAAGTAGCCCCTTCATCCCCATTCTGACCTTAGGATAAGTATCAGGAACTCAGAGGCGGCTAAGGAATGGGCTGCATTCACAAGACCACTGTTGCGTTAAGTAGGTGTGTTAACGTGCACTGCTTCGGTCGTTCTTGGAAATCCCTTTTTTTCTATCTCCATGTCTTGGCCCTGCTTGTTAAAATCTTTCTTATATTAAGGCTGCCCTCAAATAACCCCCTCCTTGAAGGCTTTCCCTGTCATTTATTTAAGTCATAAGTATTTTAATATTATCTGCGTCTTCAGAATTCCTCTTAATTCTTGTTTTCCTGACCTTAGTGGCTCTTATGTGAGGTTTCAGTATGTAGAGATTACTTTTGCTTGCATCCTGGTTCGGTTGATACAGTTAAGCTGAATTCATTATTGAACCCTCTCAACAATCTGAACTATGCTTTAGGCCAGGAAGTGGCCCATAAATCTTTGGCTGAGGATCTGTGGGTGGGAGGGGGCCGTGTTTCTAGACTGGAGCATTTCATTGGCCCCCCCTTCTCCTCTGGGAATGTCAGTGTTCCCGAGAGAGGTGCTTTCTTGATGAGTTTTTCTGAGTGAGGACAGGGCTGAGATGGGAGCAGGTCCCTGTGACAGATAGGCAACGAGAGAAATGAACTTTTGTTGTTTTAAGCCATTGAGATTTGGGGGTTGTTTGCTACTGGGGCACAGTCCAGCCTAACTAATGCATTACATTTGGTCTGTATTCTCAAAGATTAGCATTCCTTCTTGTCAGCCTTTTCCTTTTAAAATTCAAATAACAAGCGAACAAATGAAATCTATACAATACAAATCAATACAGAGCTATGAAGGTTAAAATTCTTAAGAACATGCCAGGATCTATTTATAAAGTGTTTTTTAAATCCTCTTTAACAGATTATAAGAAAGAATAGTGTCAAATTTATGCCAACTAGGGTTAAACATAAATGAATTAGACTACATAAATCACACAACTGAGTTAGTCAATTGGATGAAAAGTGTCAGGCATTCTGGAGAATTTCGTCTTTGCCTCACTACATAGTAATGGCTCAAGATGTCAGACCACGGACGAGTCTGTAAACCATTACATAGTTTCCAAAGAAAAGGTAGAGAAACTTTTCCTTCCTATACATTTTACTAGCGTGAGGTAAAAAACTAATGACTTTTACAGAGATTTCAGTGAGTTCCTAATAGCTGTGTTTTCATGAATAGGAGTTTTGTTAAGTCCTCTAGGCAGTTAGGCTATGCAGGTTGTGCATTTCATTTTGACGAGTGCATTTTCATGTTTGTCGCATGCACTTTGCTCGATTGCATTGTTTCCCTTTATGTGTAACTCATGGTTCAATCAAGCATGTAGGTGGAGATACAATATTAAATACTAGCAAAATACTAAACTTATGTCATGAGGCTCTGTAAATCTTTCTGTGCCAACAGTCAATCTGTCATTCGATGAGTGTGATAATTCCCTCAGTCAGGAATGCCTCTCCCAAAGTGTGCATAGGAGATAAAACAAAAATAACTGAAGGTTTGCTATTATGGGTCTGAATCCTTTATAACAATGCATTCTTCTTTATGAAAGTTTATGAACTCATCAAACTGCTACCATCACTAGTACACCAATCAAGATCTTATTTTTTAAACAGACCAGGCAAAGTAATGCTTGCAAGCATGAAATAATGAATTTTTAAAGGAAGAGAAATAACCAAAAACTTTATTTATTTTTAGTGGCAGAGATACAAGTCACATTATTACTAAGGCCTATAAAGCCAGACTCAAATGCTTATTACAAATGTTCTCAGAGAGAAATGACAAGTGGGTTTTGGTTAGAATTCCTTTATTTATTGTGGGATGTCAAGTAATATTAAAATCACACCACAGGGAAGAGCATTGGCCCCCACTTAGGATGAAGCTGATTCTGTTTCATACTTGGCTCAGCTCACAACCCAATGGTGAAACGTGAGAGTCCGACAGAGAGTCTTTGTTACGAGACTCGTTCTGTTATTGCTATTTGTTCAATTAGCGATTATTTTCAGACAGATGACGTGGGCTACAGAAAGTACACTGGGGCCATGTCTGGAGGGGCCTGGTATGAAAAGTGCGGAGTTGTACTAAAATGTCAAATCACACACTGATTTATTCTTCATCATAGTGGTTAACATTTTGGCTCCTGCTCTTGAATGATGGTTGAGGGAAAGAGGGAAAATTGTGAACATAATTAAATCACGACCACTAGCGTCTTGTCAGTCTGCTACATCTAGGGAAAGGGGGGACAGGCGACTGAGCATCTGCCTTTCAGCTCCGAACATGGGGACCCTTGAAGGGAAAGGCACTTACCAAGCTTTTGACATTAAAGATGAGTGAAGCTGCCTGTTTTTTTGCTATTGATCATGTCAGTAGCATGATCAAATGACATATTTGGGGGACACACTAAGTACCTTGACAGACTTGATCTCATCACTTTGGGCTACTATATGACTTTTTTTTCTTACATTGAGGATATACATTATCTGTGATTAAGTTTAGCAGAATACAACAGAAAAATCTCAAATAATAATTATGTAAAGAAAATAGATTTTCATTCTCTGTCACATGGAAGGAGTCTATAGCTTCATGAAATCATGAGCTATCCAGATTAACTAGATGATTCAGCTCCCCATCCTACATAATTCTAGGATGTGGGTGTAGGCCACATCCCAATGGCCCATCACATCTGCTGGGGCCCCCGCCATCAAGTGCTTTGCAGGGTGGCAGCTGGAGGAGGGACAGACAGCACTTCTGTGAGCACTGATCAGACCCTGTTCACATGGCCATGGCTATTGGGCGGGGAGACTTGAAAAAGGTCAAGTCTTTTATCTAGAAGGCAGAGTGCTCATTCAGAAGTCAGCAATTTGTAAGTAAGAAGCGGAAATAGGTTTTGAGAGGCACTGGCCATCTTCTGATGTAGATTTTTATTATAGTTCAGTTATGGGGAAACCAACAGATCAGGAGGTGACTACCCTTGAGAGGTAAGTTTGTCACTTGCAGTTCAGGAGAGACCAGCACGCAGGCCCACACTGGGTCGCACCAGGGTCCATCAGGATGCAGAGACAATGGGGAAAACATGGACCAGAGCCTTGATAGTGGTTTCCACACGAAAGGCATGGTGTGGTAAGCAGGTTTAGAACTGGCTGGCTTGAATGATTTCAGTGGGCTCTGGGATATGAGGGTTATATCTGGTTGTCTGGTACATGGCCCTGTGGTGATTAGGGCAGTGGCCCGGAGTGTGACAACCTAACAGAGGAAGTGGGGTGGAGGTTGGCACTGTTGGTTGGCCTTTAAAGGCATGTTTACTAGGGAATCGTGAACTGCTGCTAGGAATTGCCTGATCCTGAGAGTGGACGTCCCCCCCAGGGTCAGCAAGGCCCAATGTCAAAGCAGCAAAAATATAAAAAGTAAAAGCAATTGTTAATGTACTGGCCACTTCTGTCATGGACAGGGCACCAAGATTCCATGAAAAGGTAAAATGGCTTAGTTGTCAACATTTTCCTAATATTTTATGATTTTCTAAATTTGTCAGAGTAGCAAAGCAATGCCATCATATGAATAATTTAAAACCATATACAAATGTTGAAAAAAGAACATGAAGAAAGACTTTCTAAAGCCAAACGAAATAAGTGAAATAAGTTATCATTTGCTGTGATACGTCTGTTGAAATTTTAACCTCTGGCATTCTGATATCTTGTCCTCTCTGTCCAACATCTATTAAAGAACTGAAAATAGGGTCCACTCCCCTCCTTCTGGGTCTATTTTCAGTCTTAGTGCCCAGAACTATCTGCCAGAATAATCAATCACTGACTGTTGCTCATAGTGAGATATTATTCCTTTGAGTTACGGTTTTCTAATTTTGTAGACTTGGATGACTGATAAGAAATAGTGACTATGCAATGAAATCTGATGATCCTGTGAGAAGATTGGGGGACATGGTGATTCCTAGGGGCACTGCTTCCTCCAACCACCACAAACATAGATTTCCCTATAAGGTCTGTTCAGTTGTATCATGGTCAAGGGGAGTGTTATTCTATCCATATCCCCAACCAATCCTCTGTTTAGGGGGTCCTTAAAGTAGACAGGTGGCAGGTGTGGACGATGGTGGTGGAACTCCCACACCCAAGGATGCTCATCCTCACTGCCCTTCCCAGTCATCCCTTGCCCCTGTGTCCTGGGGGACAGCTTCTACTGGGTCACAAGAGCTGATTGTACCAATTTTTTTCAACTCTGCATTCAGTGACTTAAAATGGGCCAACTGTGAATATTTCTAGCTTGGCAAATGCTACAAATCAGGGTTTTCTTCATTCCCCCCACCCCCCCTCCTGGAGAGCCAGTTGTTAAGCATTTGCCAGCACATAGCTGCTTTCAATGGGTGGAGAGTGTTTTTCTTCCCCCCTCTGAGCCTCTGTCTTTCTCTATGTCCTTACTCTCTTCTTCCACTGTCATCTGTCTGTCTTCAGTCTTCCCTCACAAGAACTTCCTTTGCTGGTCTCTCAACCTGGTTACCAGTTTCTTGTTAAATTCGTTATTAGGAATTACACTTGACGAGCTTTAAAACCTTATAGCCAGGAGTGCGGGCAGCAGTGTGATGAAAATGTGTGCAGCATTTTGGAAACATTTTTTAAAAGCATTAAAGAATTAAAATATTTTATAACCTCATTGGCCCAACATTCCACTTTAGGCATATCTGAAACTAATGTAAAATGTAAAAGAAATAATCTTATGCCCAGAGATGTCCTTCGCAGCCTTAATGAGCAGAAGATTGGAAAAAACCTAACAATCTGATAGAGCACTGAGCAGCGTATGTGCTGTTTGATGGTGTTCGAAGGAAATAGTCACCTCCAGACTCTGTCAGTGACTTAATTATCAAAGAAAATTTAAATGAGGTTCACTAAGGCAAGAGAGTGTATTTTATGTACTTGGAAACAATGCATTTTAATGGAAAAGTTTTTCTAATTAGTGTTCAATTAAACCAGGAAATTAAATTACCTGGAACACTTGATTAATTGAAGACTTCTCTTAATTGAGGTTTTTACACCTACATTTAAAATGAAAAGTTTTGTAGTGTTTTTAGAGTGGGGATGTTTGTTTCTGCTCTTAATGGTGTAGCTTTTCTAGGAGATAGAAAATAACAATGTTTCCTCATTAGTACCGTCGTGACTAACAAAGAAAATAAAAGAAAAAGACAACGTCAAAGCAGTCAAGAGCTGGCAGGGTGCGGTAGCTCACACTTGTAATTCTAGCACTCTGGGAAGCTGAGGTAGAAGGACGCCTTATACTTAGGAGTTCGAGACCAGTCTGAGTAAGAGAGAGACCCACCTCTCTACTAAAAAAAAAAAAAGAAAGAAAGAAAAACTAGCTGGGCATTGTGGCGGATGCTTATATTCCCAGCTACTGGGAAGGCTGAGGCAAGAGGATTGCCTGAGCCCACAGGAGAGACTGAGGTTGCTATGGGGCTAGGATGACTCCAGGGCCCTCTGCCCAGGGTGACAAAATTAGATTCTGTCTCAAAAACAAACAAACAAACCCTCCCCCAAGCAAACAAACAAACAAACAAAAAAAATGTAGCTTAGTGGTTAGGGCACTAGCCACATACACTGAGGCAGCGGGTTCCAACCTGGCCAGGACTTGCTAAACAACAACTGCAATAAAAAAAAATAGCCAGGCATTGTGTCAGGCACCTGTAGTCTCAGCCACTTAGGAGGCTGAGGCAAGAGAATCGCTTAAGCCCAAGAGTTTGAGGTTAGTGTGACCTGTGACTCCACAACACTCTACTGAGGGTGATATAGTGAGACTCTGTCTCAAAATAAAAAAGAAAAAACCAAACCTATCAAGAGCTGTGACTGGGGCAGGTCCATACCTCAATTTTGTCAGCTGGAAACTGGGAATTATGAGAATTTTTTTCAGTATTAAATGAGACCACAAATAGGTAAAAGACTTGGCGTGGGGTTGATGATAGTACCCAGCACCCTATCTGATGTCTGACTCGAACACTCTTCTTTATATCTTTATGATTCTGATGGCAAGGCCATGCTTTCTACTAATCCGTGAGAATTAAATTAGAATATGTGACTTAGAGTTACTTAGCTATAATTTTTCTTCTTTAGGTTACATTTTGGTTGCTTCCGTTCACACTCTGTTTTATAATAGAATCCTCTGCTGCTTTTATTCACATACAACTCAAACTGGTGCTAAATATGGGTAATTCAAACTAACCATTTTATCCTTCCCTTCCCTTCTGAGTCCTTGGAGAAGACGTTTGCAGCAGGTTCCTGCTCCCTCTTCCTGATGCAGACCCTGGCGGCCCTTCCCGAGGTCAGCAGGCCTCTTCCTTGAGCTGCAGGGCTAGGGTCCTCATGGCGGGTGGGTCCTGCCCTCTCCATGATGTGGTGGGCAGGGGACCCCCTCTTGCAGGCTTCTGTTCTGTTGGATCTGGCAGAAACCCCTGATCACAATGGCTTGAGCCAGTTTTCCTCTTGGGTAATAAGGAAGTCAGCTGGAAGCCCTTCAGGGGTCCTTGGGATTCCTGGAGGCCCTTCCATGGAGGTCCCTTTGCAGATGGCTGATGTAGCCCAACAGCTGTGCTGTCTTCCAGGCAGAGGGCAGAGGAAAGGCAACGGGGCCTGGGGAGGGGAGGGAGGAGCACGCCTGTTGAGCCAGCGCCCTCTACAGGAGCTTTTTTGGAAGCCCTACCTGCTTCGCGGCCCAGCTCTGTCTCACCCAGTAAGAGACAGCAGCACCTACAGAACTGGGCACGGTGCTGTGTTCAGTGACGTTGGTATTGGAGTAGGAAAGGAGAAGGGGATGCCACTGCCTTGTCCCTTCATCACATGACACAGCTGTGTGCATTGTGTGTCTGTTCTATCAGACAGCAGCGGTGACTAAAGGAGGTGGTGTCATAGAAAATGTCCTCGTTTCCAACCTGGCTCGGTTTCTGTCTTCATCAGAATGTCTCCATTAACTCTTCAAGAGACTCCAAGTCTCTCCACAGAAGGAGAATAGTCTCTGAACGTCATCCCTTTCCTCTTAGCCCCGGTCTCAATTCCTCCCTCTAAAACCACTTCTGTACCTTGTGGAATGAATGGATACCTTTGAAAGGAAAGAGATTGTGAACCCCTGCGTGGTGACTCCACTATATGTATTTTGATATTAATTCATATAAACACAGAGCTTTATTGAATTTATTAATGCAATTAAGAATTTTTTTTATGCAACTCTAAAATTCCATAGCAGTTTCAAATACAACCACTCCATCAATTCATATCAAATTATCATAATGAATGTAATGGGAAACAGATATTTTTCCCCTCCATGGTTGTGCTCAGTTGAACACGGCCCTGATGGCTCCAGTTCAGCAACCATTTATGGCCACAGTGGATTATGCTGCGAGCCGCCTCAGTTTCCCCAGCATATTTCTCTCTGTGAGTGGTTGCAAAACTTGTTATTTCACAGTGCATCAAATGCCATTTGGCTCCATTCCTATTCTCACTAATGATAAATAAAGTTAGTTCCCTTTTTCCAAGGAGACCATAGATAAGAGTCAAGCTCCAAGGCATGGTGTGACCCTCCAGCCTTTCTGACTGTCCTTTCCCTCTATTTCCCCCTCCATCTCCCCACCTAATATTGCCCCTAGGTACTGAAAAGCAGTAAAATTTTGCCTGTTGTTTTGGTTAGAATCTCAGGTAAGCCTCATCATCTACCAAGAACAGGCATGAAAGAGGGGAAGGGGTGGTGGGTCTTTTTGGAAGCACACAGGTGTCTTTCATGTTTGTAAGAGAACAAAGCAGCTCTATCAGGGCGTCTCATTGCCCTTGGCCTTGGATGTCAGCTCATCCTCATTTCTGAGTATGAAGCATAAGCAGAGCACTGCAGAAAGTGAGATGAGAAGGGAAAAAAAAGCCTATTCTCTCATCTAGAGCAAAGGCTGAGGAGGGCGCAGGAGAGCTCGCTGTGCTGGGGAACCTGCCCCTGTGTGAGGCAGCCATGGGTTTACTAGTCTCTTGGTGAAAGTACGTTTTTATTATTGCTACATAAGTTAACACTAGAATTTCATCACTTGAATTCCTTGAGCAACTCGTGGCCACAGAGCATCCCACCATCCTAGGTGGGGTGGGGGTTTCACTAAGAAGCAGTGGGGGGGGGAAGGCAGGGGGAGTGTTGTGGATGGTGGTTCAGACTCTCTCGTGCCTACGGGGTGAGTCAGATTGAACAGCTCCTACTCTGGTTCTGATAGGACGTTCCCTCTCATCTGCCAGGAGGAGAGAGGACACAGCTGAGGGTCAGAGACATTGTTGTTTGGGCCCAAATCGCTCTCGGCAGGTACCTGAGTGAAGAGTGGTGCTCAGTTTTGAAGGCGACCTGTGTGAATTTCCTCTTCTGGCACCTTCTCTGCTCAGTGAGTGAAACTGACTCTTTGACTAATGTCAGAAAGTAATTATAAAAATAAGTCTGAAAATAGTTGGGGACTTCCCAGTTGGGTCAGCCTGGATATGCTGTGTTCCATGGTGATAACAGACCACCCCAGAATTTCAGTCCCTTAACACGGTGCAGGGGTATACCTGGCCCTGCTCTCCCCTCTTCCCTGGCTGAGGTGCTCCTTCTAACAGGATCTCCCAATCAGCACAGCCTTTATTCTCTGGAATGAAAGTACCACCCAGTATTTCTGCCCACCGCTCATTGGCCAGAATTACTCATGTGTCTCTTCCCCTGACCTCAGGAGAGCCAGGAAATGGGGTTCTAGCTGGTTCCCTGAGGGAGGGAGCCAGTGAAGAGGAACAGGTGATTAACAGTTGGTTAATAGCTGATGAACAGCACTAACGATCCATCAGTCCAGAATTCCAGCTGGGCTAGAGGTCTCAACTAAAAGGCAGTGACGATACACAGGGGACCTGGGGGCTGATCTATTGGCACATTCTGTCCTCATAGTATAACTGAGAATACTCACAAAGGAGGGTGCAAACCTGTATAAAGAGAGCAGGAAACAAGACCATGTCCCAGCGGGGGACCAGGGTGTCTGGGAACCAGGCCCCCTGCTGGCTCAGTCTACCCTGACCAAGCTGTGTTCAGCTTCATGCAACATCCATCTGGCTGCAAATTTAGGTAAGGTCATAGGGTCAAAGTCTTATCAGAGGAGGAGCCGGGGGCAGATGGTCTTGCTGAGCAATATTTTGGAAGCAGGAGGGTTCCTCTGAGGCAGATGGAGGAAAGATATTTTAATTCTCCAATAATAAAAGCTTTTCCAGCTAAGGTGAGAAAAGTGAGGTAGGTGGTTTTACCTCGGTCCCAGGGTGCGTGAGGCCAGTGCTGGAGCAGCATCCGAGGGCGGGGGGAATTCTAGACTTGGGAACTTGTTGCCATGGAGATTGGTGGAAGGAAGGTGGAACTATGTTTAAGAAAAGGAATTCTAACTCATCCAAAGGAAAAGAGACACGTTTAGTCTCCATGTTGTGTAATTCTTTAGGGAAGTGTAATTAGATCACATTTGAAATTATGTAGATAATATCCGCTTTATTATGCAGTATCAAGAGGAAAACATGAATGCAGTTAGCAGCCATGGAGACCTTGGCAAAATCTGGCCATACTTGTATTTATTTCTCTTCCACCCCTCATAATAAAAAGAAATAAAGATGGGAACTGGAAACCGTTCAGAGATGAAGTACAGAGAAATGGAAACTTGATTAAAAAATGAGAATCATGCTAGGGATAGCTTAGCTTTGTAGACAGTTTCTCTGCAAGCTGTGTAAGCACAAGCAACTTCAGGAAAGGTGCCCCCACCCCTCACATGCACAGCTCCACCGCGTGGGAGTGAACCGAAATAACAGGCTCACCTGGCCCTTCGGAAGGATAACAGGACGAACTGATACCACCATACATGTCCCACTGGGCGTTCCCTAGTCAGATCGTTTCTATGGCCTGTAGTCAATGTATGTGGTAAGAATCAATTCGTTTCTTGAGAAATAGTTGACTGCAAAGGTGAAAGGCAAGCTTAAGCTATTGTAGTTAGGGAGTTTCAATGTCAAGTGAAGAACTCTTAAGCTATATAGAAAATGAATTTTCCTTCTGACATCACTCAGGATGAATATGAATATTTATGCTTTCTATTTCTAAGATGTTAGTAGTTGATTAAAAAAATAGAAAAACAGTAACGCGTAGGTGACATAGGAACCTTAAGAAAAGAGCGAAGGGTTGTTTGTGAACTTTGAATCTTCACTTCACCAAGTTCTGTGGATCTAGGACGCCTATTGGCTTCTATTTCATTCTCCATTTGATTAAGGTGCAGGTTAAAGCAGATGATGCATGTTTTAGGAAGAAAAGACATAAACCTGGCTCCTGTGATCAGAGGGGACAGAGCTGGGTATTGGTAGACATGGCTCGGAGGCGTGACCAGGGTCTAAAGATCAAGAATGTGCTGAGTGACTGTAATCCTAGCTCTCTGGGAGGTCAAGGTGGGTGGATCGCCTGAGCTCAGGAGTTCGAGGCCAGCCTGAACAAAACAGAGACACCGTCTTTACTAAAAACAGAAGAAAAGGAGAAGAGAGGAGGGGAGGGAAGGGGAGATCAAGAGTGCCTATAGTTTCTGGGGAACAGACCTGAGAACACAGTTCCCCCCCGAGCATGATGATGCCCAGCTTGAAAAGATAGGTGATCATCACAACTTTGTTTCTAGTCTTTTTTTTTAATAAGAGGAAAACGGTAGTTCTATCTCATTTGGGGGAGAGGAAACCCATGCGACCTTATGTGTTCATGTAGTAACGAGGCCTCCTCAGACCTGAGCCCACCTGCAGGCGCAAAGGCTGCCAGGCTCACACAGCACAAAAATATCCCACTTATGTCCGGCTGCGTGGAACTGACGGGTCATTCAGCCTCGTTTCTGAAAGCACATTCACAATAATCCCTGTTTTAAGGTGAAGAAAGCTCTTTCCTCTCTGTTTTTTCCTGCCTCTCCACAACACTAGAGACCTTATTAGAAAAGGAAGGGGAAGGCCCTGCCCGGAAAGGCTATGGACACAGGCGAACACTCTGTACTTCATGCTCAGGTACCCACTGGCACGGTGCACAGAGACATTTCTTTGTTGACATCTCTGTGAGTTTATATGGCTCTACAGAAATCGCTTTGTGACAATCTGGTTCAGCAACATATAAGCACCTTTTTTTTTTTCTCAATGAAAGAATATGAAATGGACCTGAAGTAAGAAACAGCAGTTGCGCTCTTGGGCATTGATCACAGTGAACTGGAAACTTATTTTCATGCGAACACTTGTGCACAAACGTACAAAAGAGCCCCTGCTGTGTAACAGCCCCAAATTGCAAATCACCCAAATGTCCTTCCGTGGGTGAACAGTCAGACAAACCGCAGCACGTGCATTCCCTAGAATACCGCTCAGCAACAAAAAGAAACAGGTGACCAAAGCACACAGCAGCTCTGATGGACCTCGAGGAAATCACAGTGAGCAACAAGGGCCAAAATCAAAAGGATAGCTTGAGGACGATTCCTTTTACATAACATTTGTGACATGACTGAGGACGCGGAGAACACATCAGTGGTTTCCAGATGTTGGGGTGGCTGTGTGACGGCTGTCGAGTTGCGTGTCTTGTTTGTGGCGGCAGATACAGTAATCCACACGTGCGATGACATTGCTTAGAGCTGCACGGACGCCTGCCGGCGCGGTGCACAGACACCTGTGAAATCCCAATAAACTCTCAGGGTTGTACCAATGTCAGCCTCCTGGCTTTGATATGGTACGTCATTGTGAAAGGTTGGGGGAAGGGTGTTCAGGATGCCCCAGGCCATTTCTCTGCGACTTCTCATGAATCTATAAGTATTTCAGAATAAAAGATAGTTAAAAGCGATTTGTAGTTAAATAATCCAATTGCTGCTGCTCATTTGGGGCTATTTTTCCATTAAGAAGTGTGAGAAGCCTCAAATGTGTGTACTTTTAAGATGCAAAAGAGATAATATTTTAGAACACTGTGAATGTAGATGCCATCTGCAAATAAAATCTTAAAATTGGCTCGGTGCCTGTTGCTAAACGGGCTAAGGCGCCAGCCACGTACACCTGAGCTGGCAGGTTCGAATCCAGGCCGGGCCTGCCAAACAACAATGATGGCTACAACCAAAAAATGGTTGGGTGTTGTGGCGGGCGCCTGTAGTCCCAGCTATTTGGGAGGTGGAGGCAGAAGCCTTGCTTGAGCCCAGGAATCGGAGGTTGCTGTGAGCTGTGATGTTACAGTGCTCTATCCAGGGTGACAGCTTGAGGCTCTGTCTCAAAAAAAAAAAAATCTTAAAATTGCAATAGGAAATTTAATAAGTATCAAATGTCAATCAGTCACTATTACAAAACTACTGGTGATCCACTAACCATATCCAAAGGACTCAGGTTTTAAAATGGAGTGAAAATGCTTCCTGATGTTGCCCAGTATACATCAAAGTAAGAACATCTATGATTCAAATAATTGTAAATAGTTTGGGATGGAGTGTGATGTACTTAAAACCTTCTGAAGTATTTCCAACCTTAATTCTGTCAGAACGGCAGCCATCACACTCTGGTGAAGGCAACGACACAGTTTGGTGTAAATTGCTGACTTTGTTGAGGCAGGGAGGGCTGTTTCGTGGTGTGAGGATTTCCCGAAGACGTCGGGGCTCTCATTCAACACCAGGGGAGGGTGTACCTCTCTGAAATATTCCGGGTGGTAATCTGGCTAAAGATATAGAAAATGAATTCACTAACTTATTAAGAATGTTAGAGATAGCAGCAAAATTCACTAAGGACCACAGCCTATAATTCCAAACACTAAAGACACATGAGAATATAACTATTATTCCTATTAAGATAAACTATTACCTATTTATCCTAAATGCTAAAAGGAGAATAAACCAAAATTGTTTACATTTGACTTCGGGAAATGGTAAATTCATTTTTTTACCTTGTTGTATATTTGACATCTTTGGAAATGAATTTATTTTGTTAATTAAAAACACATGCTTTCACCATCTATTATAATAAATTATACTGATATGTACTGTCTCAGAAGTTAAAAAATTTGTTCTGTATTCTATACTGGCCCCAAATGACCTATTCTATTTTAGCATAAAAAAATGTTACTTTCCAGAATGGTGGAATTTATTAACTTAAGAATCATGTTTGTAAACAGCTCTGGTATTTGGCTTCTACCATGCCTCCAGGAGGCGATAGCCAGTTTAAAAAGCTGCAACAAAGAAGAAAAAACCACAAAAAACAATTTTGTTTTGGAAACTAATTTTCTCCTTTTTGTCTTAGGAACACACTTGGAATCCATGTTCATAAGTATTTGTCGGCGATACCTTGGTGGGCAAGGATGTGCACATGAGGTGCTTGGTGGTAATCCCCTTCTCACTGTGATGCAGGCTCCTGCCTCTTGGTACCAGGCATTTGAATGCCTTCAGTTCACTTTGCACATCACCAGTACACAAAACTTTTTATTTCATCTTGGGTAAGTTTTGGTGTTTGCAGATTTTGAGCAATTGTTCCATTTTAACTAAGTTGGATTTATATCTGTGGAGTTGTTGATAGTGTTCTTTTATTATCCTTTGAATGTCTATGGGGTCTGTAGAGACAGGCACTCTTTCTTTCTTATATGGGTGATTTGTGCTCTCTCTCTCTCTCTGTCTACTTATCTCTAGCTCTCTCTGTCTCTATCTCTGCCATCTCTCTCTCTCATTTCTATCTCTCTATCTTTCTATCTTTCTTCCTCTCTCTTACCAGCTTTTCCAGACGATTAACCAACTTTATATTTGTAAATATCAACTTTTAGCTTAATTAATTTTTCTTCTTTCTGGATTTCAGTTTCATTGATTTCTGCTTTTATCTTTATTAATTCCTTTCTGCTTCATTGGTGTTTATTTTGTTCTCACCGTTTATTTGAAGCTTAGTACTGATTCAATGCTTCTCTTTTTTTCTAATGTAAGCATTGCTTTTATAAGTTTCCCTCTAAGCTCTTCTCTTGCTACATCTCACAAATATTGTATTTTTATATTTTCATGTTTACTCTGTTAAAAAATATTTTCTTATTTCTTCCTTTAAGTATTTTCTCAAGTTGGAAAGTTCATTTGCCAACCGTGATCGGCTGAATAACGGCCTCAAAGTGTGCATGTCCTAATCCCCAATCCCTGGACTCTGTGAATATGTTAGTTCACATGGTAAAAGGGAATTTTCAGTTGTGATTAAGTTAAGATGTTAAGATGGGGAGATTTTCCTGGATTATCCAGTTGGATCCAGATTAAACACAGGGTTCCTAGAAGAGGGAGTTACCCTGGAGATGAGGTGAGGAAGGGGCCATGAGCAAGCAGCCTGGAGAAGCCGGAAAGGGCAAGAGAACAGACCTCCTCCCCAGCACCTCCAGGAGGCTCTGTCCACGCTTTAGCCCATAAAATCCATTTCAGACTTCTCACCTCCTGAACTGTAAGATAACAAATGTGTGCATCTGAGCCACTAAGCTTGTGGTGATTTGTTCCAGCAGTCATAGGAAATAAATGCATCAATTTTTTTTTTTTGTTTGAGACAGAACCTCAAGCTGTCACCCCGGATAGAGCCGTGGCATCACAGCTCACAGCAGCCTCCAATTCCTGGGCTCAAGCGAGTCTCCTGCCTCTGCCTCCCAAGCAGCTGGGACCACAGGTGCCCGCCACAACGCCTGGCCATCCCTTGGTTGCAGCCGTTATCATTGTTTGGCGGGCCCGGGCTGGACTTGAACCAGCCAGCTCAGATGCACGTGGCTGGCGCCCCAGCCCGCCGAGCCACAGGTGCCGAGCCACATCAATGTTTTATTTTGAAACTTTTCAAGCCTTCTGATTAGTTGCAAGAATAGTCTGATGCACACCCATGTGCCCATCACCTGGATCGTGTCCTGCCCTCTTTCCGTCTTTCCATGCATATGTGAGTTGGAGAGCTCATCATGTTGCCCCTAAATATTTCAGCATGAACTGAAGAACAGACATGTTCTCCTCTGTAAACAATGAACTGACCACACTTGGGTAATTAAATATTGATGCATAATTTTATCTAACAGAGTTAGATTTCTTATAAAGGAAGAAATAAGAAATCTAACTCTTGTCCAGATTTCTCCATTTATAATGGAGTCCAAAATCCATTTAATGGAGTCCAAAATCTAACTCTTGTCCAGATTTCTCCATTTATAATGGAGTCCAAGAGTTAGTCCAAATCTAACTCTTGTGCAGATTTCTCCATTTATAATGTGCTTTTCCTCCCAATACGAGACCTACTGAAGGATCCCACATCACATGTACTTATCATGTCACCATATTCAGGCTCCAAAACCTAAGCAGTTCCCAGCCTTTATGGTTTCCCCCCCAATCTCATGGTCCTGATACTTTTGCACAATCTGACCCAGTTCTTTGGTAGACTATCTTGCAATTTGGATTGTTTCTCATGGCTAGATTTATGACACACATTTTGGGAAGATGTATTACATGAACTAACATATTCACAGAGTCCGGGGACTGGGGATTAGGACATGCATACTTTGGGGCCATTATTCAGCCGATCACGGTTGGCAAATGAATTTTCCAATTTGAGAAAATACTTAAAGGAAGAAATAAGAAAATATTTTTATCAGAGTAAACATGAAAATAGCCATGGGATTAGGACATCCACATTTTGGGGCCATTATTTTCCAGAGACTTTGATAGTTTTTATGTATATGACTTTAAATTTTACTTCTAGAAAGTATCATATAGTGACTTACATTTTTGGCATGTAGTCCTATGAATTTGAACACATGTGTAGGTTCATGTGTACCCCATGACAATCAGCTAAGAATTTTATCCCCACAGAAATCTCCTGGGCCCCACTACAGATCTATTGGGTCAGAAACTGCATTTTAGCCTGATCCCCAGGAAGTTCTCAAGTACATTAAATTCTGAGATGCCCTGGTTTAGAGGACCTATGATAGTACTTGTAAGTTTTGTGGCATATATCAGACCATCAATAAATCATGACTGTTTTAAATTATTCTCTTTCACTGTTAGGTTTCCAAGTTCATACGTTCAAGTTGCATGATGTGAGAAAGACAACATATTTATGATTTCAATAAAGCAAATTATACACTGATCAAAGCAAGACATGGTCTTGCCGTAATCACTCTACTATATCACTTCAGTGGTCATTAAACTCCTCCCCTTTCCCCTTTGGTAACTTTAGGAAACCTTTGTGCATTTAGATTGTTGATGGCTATCCCCTCTGTGCCTGGAGACACACAAAACCATGCACACATGCAACCATGCATACATTCACACCTTAACTAAGTTACTAGAAGCAGCTTTTTGTTTTTCCTTATTGAAGGTACTGATATATAAATTAATTCTCCAATTAAACCTTTTACTAAGAAGAGCATTCTGCTGAAACTGAGGAGGCTGAGAGAAGTGTTCTGAGTCTCTCCTCCTGCGTCTGACACAGGGAAGATAGTGCCAAGTGGCTGCAGAGGGCAGGCTGGGCTGGGATGAATGAGAGCTGCTCATCTCCAGTACTTGAGAGCCCTCTGCACTTCAAAGACTTACCCTTTTCTAGATGTTGCTCAATTAGAGGCTAAGATTTCCATGTATTGCTAAGGCATGGTCACTCAGGCCATGGTAATGGCCAATTTCAAGGTCATTTTAGTAGGTAATCCATTAAAGAAAGTGAGCCTCACCTATGTATATGATGTTGTCTTAATGGTAAGGTTCACAATGCCCAGATGTCATTTGTACATTCTCCCAAACAGATCACTCTCAAAATTCTCATTGATCAAGCAAAGCTCATTTAGTTGCTGTATGGGAGTCACAGTGTCTCTGAAAGAAGAAGTAAGGGGAAGAGTTTTATAGGGACCGGACTGGGTGACTTAAAGTCAATATTTCCAAAGGGGAATTGGTTGGGATTGGGCAGAGTTATGACTCATAACTTGGGTTGGCATGCTTAGTAAGGGTATGGAAGAAAGTATTGATGATATAAGAGGCTGGTCTTGAAAGTAAGCTGTTTTAACACATTGCTGGACCAGTCATGAGTTATCAGCAACATGGATATTTTCTGCTTAAAATTGCTGGTCAACTATGTGTTCATACTTGGTTCACCATTTTATCTTTCCAGCAAGCATGTCCTAGAGCAAGTAGCTGTGTTACTTTTGCCTGATCTCGGTAATGTTTGGCACAGAACTGGGAAAGAGTCTTTATAGAAAGGTTTAGCTCAGGGATGAGAAAATGTGTTTGACTTGACACTGTATAGGAACAAGAAGGGAGGAGTGTTGGTCTCAGTACTAGCGAGCACCTTGTGTCGTGGAGCAGCACAGGGCAACCCTGAGCCTCTGGAGGTATCTGAGACCTGAGGGTGAGAGGGTGCATGTGTACCCCTGTTGGGAGTGTGTGGGTGCCAGGCAAACAAGGCCATTATGAGGGGCTCCCTCAGTCCTTCCCCATCTGTGCTCTTTGCTTTGTTGTTTTGTGGGGCTGTTTTAATGGCTTAGCAAAAACACAGACGGAACGTCAAAACAATGAGGAGTTACTGCTTAGACCAGGAAAAGAGAAAGTGTTCTATGAATGTGGGAAATAAAAATTCTAAGAGGAATCTCTGCATAAATCACTGCTAAGCATTTGACTATAGTTACATTTCCTATTTGGAGTACCATGAAGCATTATGTCTAGTTGCAGGAAAACAAGCTTAGGGGTCCCCCTGATTCTGCATTATGGTGAGGTGTGGAATTATTTCATTATATATTACAATGTAATAATAATAGAAATAAAGTGCATAATAAGTGAAATGCACTTGAGTCATCCTGAAACCATCCCCCTCACCTCCTGGTCTATGGAAAATTTTTCTTCCATGAAATTGGTCCTTGGTGCCAAAAAGGTTGAGGACTGCTGCTCTAAGAGGTGAGGCTTCTGTGGACCAGAGGTCTGGAGATAAGGCTTTGCCTGTTCCCAGAGAGATTCATAGTCCTACTCAGCATTCCCACTACCAGAGGCCACTGGTGACCTCCGCTTGTCAGTGATGCTCAAATGTGACCACTGATCACTTCACTTTTGACATTTAACAAATACATCTTACAGAAATTCATTTTAGTAAATGCTGAACTATACCAATTGCAGAAAGTACACAGAAGCATCTTTCTCTGCAGACCAGAAAGACAGTGAAATAAAAAGGGAGTGGACGTGGTGATCAGAACGACTTCCAAGATGACACATGAGGAACTGCCAATAGCTTTGACATTGAGGAATCAGGTTTCCAGCACCTGAAGGGCCTCTCACTTGACTGGTGTTTATGAGGTACAGTCATTGGGAAAACAACCCATTCCAAAGCAGAGCCCAATACACAGACTGGAATAATCTGTGGATGCTGCCTGGGGCAGAAGTCATTTCTTCATTTAGTATCTAACAATATCCTTGGTATCATGGCACATAACTGGTACAAAGTCTTGCTGAATTCATAGGTAAATAATAGTTAATAAATAGTTTATATGAATAAAGAAGTATAGGTTTTATCCGCTAGTATGAGTTGCCCTTTAGTAAAGATGCATTTCAGTTATGGAAGTAAGACATACTATTACAAATTATCACAGTATGGAGGATTTCACCTCCAATGTCCTCCAATTCCACTCTTCAGTCCTCTATAATTTGTTGTATATTCTTTTAAACATAGAAGACATGCATATATTTTTTCAATCTTTATTTTCCTTTATCAGTGACTCATTAAAATCTGAGCTGGCCTTTCTTTAATAGAGGTCTTTGGTCAGCTGGTGTATTTTATTTTATGATAGAAGTTGTATTTCTTACAAGTCTAATATTTTTAGCAAACATGTTTTGTGTCATACTGTTAAGATGTTTTATCTATGTTTATGACTGCTTTTTATCATTAAGTGACTTAAACAGAATTGTTATCTCTTATTAGGAATAAAAAAGAAAGATGTTAATTTTGTATTGATTGAATCTGATGCTGATGATGGGACGTGAGCATAAAGAATCTAGAGAAGCATTTACTCAATGCTATAGTTTGAATGCATGTCTCTCTCCAGAACTCAAGTTGAGATTTAATTGCCATTGTAACAGTACACGCATTAAGAGACAGGACCCTTCAGAGATGATTAGACCATGAGGGCTCCACTCTAACAGTAGGATTGGTGACCTTCTAAGAGGACAAGTTTGGCCCTCCCTAGTCCCTCTGCCTTCTGCCCCTCAACCTGGGACTTCCCCGCCTGGAAAATGGTGGCTGTTTGTCATAAATTACCCAGTCTTGGGTATTCTGTTATGGCAGCAAAACAGACCAAGATGCTCGATTTGAGCATTTTATCTCTTCACCATGTGCCTATTTTCCTATAGGCTAAGCTCCAATTGGCAGCTTCTAAATTGACTCCTCATGATCCCCACCTCCTGGTGTTCTCCCATGGGTGATCCCCTCCTTTAATGAGTATGGGATCTAGTGCCTCAGTTCTAACAAACAGAATATGGAAAGTTGAGTCCAACACCAGGTACAGAAGGCTCTCAACTGTCTCTCTCACTCCCTCAGATTCTGTTCACTTGCTCACATGATGAATGAACCCAGGGTGCCAGATGTGACTGTCCTAAGGGAAGACACCTCCTCTGCCCCCCTGACAAGGGACTGAGGCTCTCAACCAATAGCCATTAGAAACAGAACTGGAGGTGACCACAGCCCTGACTTACAACTTGGTTGCACTCAGTAAGGAGCCCAAAGTCAGACCGGAGTCATTGCTGGGTTTTTGACCACAAAAACTATGAGGTGATGAACATTGTTGTTTTAATCCACTCAATTTTAAAGAGCTTGGGTTTATAGCAATAGATAATTAAATAGGGGGTAATCGTTGATTGATCACATATTCTACAATATGTAGACCTTTCTTCATGTGTACTTTCTTCAAACAACATAGGAGTTTTTCTTATCTTAAAAAAATAGACCTTATTTGGGATCTGATGATATTTTTAATATGTGGAAAATAGTACAAAAGCAAAAGTATTTCTTTGTGCTTCCCTGCCTTTGTTGTGGAATATACATACAGTTAGCCATGAAAAGACAGGACTGTGATTTGCCTTTATAATTCTCAAAACTTCTAGTTCTGGCTGTTCCAGTCCAGGCTAATGTGGTCAGAGTCCACCTGACCTACTTAGTAGGGTGGAGGGAAAGCCCTCTTCACGCTGGCTTTCGAAATAGGACTTGCAACAAATATCCCTAGCACAAGTCATTTAAATGACTCTATGCTACACATGATTGATAGTGGAACATTTGTGAGTTTGAATTTAGTAGAGGGAGAATCTGATACTCTGCATTCTAGAGAAAGAGGCAGAGGCAGGGAGAGTCAAGGAAAGGAAATGATCCCTACAGAAAACTAATTTCTCTTCAAAATTGTTTCAGCCTTGGCCTGCTGAGTCTGACAGGGCCATTGTTTAGGGAGCATCTGTGTGTCTGGATGAAATGACTTTTCATCTTGTGCTGGGGTCAGGAACTTAGGACGACTAGAGTCCCCTGAGTACTGCCAAATGAGCCTTTCCTTTGAAACATCCAATTGCTACCTACAGCAAAATTCTAATTACCGACAAAAGGCTCAATAGTTTGAGATTGTTCCAAAAAGCTTAAATGAGTTGCTCTTTTTGATACTAACTGCCTTGTAAATTGCAAAATGTCCTGCGGACCCCATGAGGACTCTACAGCAAATATTATGAAAAACCTGAGCCTCGTGTCCAAAACTCACAGAGGGATACGACCGAATATCAATTTAATTACAACTTTATTACTTACCATTCAATTTGGTTCCTACAGAGTGTATGTTCCTTCAGGGAATACAAAAAATTATGTTCTAATTAAAGTATAATTATCCATCCAGTACGGAAGGGTAAGGGTCACATTCCCTCTGCTTCCTCACCATTTCTAAGACATCAAGATACCTGCACACCCAGGCCCGGTCTCCTCACACTGCACATCATGTTTAGATGGAAATAGAAGGCTTTTAACAAACATTTTTATTTCAAGTTAAAGAAAATAAAACATTAAAAGATGCAGAGTGAATGAAATAGGGTACATTTTCTGGTGACCTCAAACCTTTTGCATTTTTCATGAAATGCACATATTTAGGTTTATCACATTTTGTTCATTTACTTGGTACAATTCTGAAGTCACCTATATAATGCAGTTGTTAAGATCTAAGTTGATTGGTAACATCCAAGGCTCTTGCTTCTACCTTTTTGTCTCTTGTTGTCCAATCTTCCTTTGATGACTATAGGCATCTCTCAGACCCCTATGCTCCCCATGCCTCGCTCCACTCACCCCTTCCCCAGCCAATCCTTTGGCATATTCTCATTTTTATCTTATGAGTGGTTTTATCTTATGTTCTAATTAAAGTATAGTTATCCATCCAGTACGGAAGAGTAAGGGTCACATTCCCTCTGCTTCCTCACCATCTCTAAGATATCAAGACATCAAGTGGTGTCTCTGTTTGCTCCATTTTTTTTTTTTTTTTGGCTTCTGTGTTTTCATTTGGTATTTGATATCTCATAAGCAGGTGGAATGATTGTTGCAGACAGGATTTTTGGTGTCAAGTGTGTGACAGGTGTTGAGGCCCATGCATGCAGTTTGTGCCTGAGGGAGCAGCAGCTTCCCCACACAGTTATATCTTCATTGGTTGGATATACAATTCCCATGCAATTCTTTTTTTTTCTTTTTTTGAAACAGCTATGCCCTGAGTAGACTGCCATGGTGTCATAGCTCACAGCATCCATACTAATCAAACTCTTGGACTCAAGAAATCCTCTTGCCTCAGCCTCCCAAGTAGCTGGGACTATAGGTACTTGCCACAACTGGCTAGTTTTTCTATTTTTAGCAGAGACAAGGTCTTGCTCTTGCTAAGGCTGATCTCAAACTCTTGAGCTCAAGGAATCCATCCACCCCAGCCTCCCAGAGTACTAGGATTACAGGCATGAGCCACCTTGCCTTTTACAATTTATTTTTAATCATAGTAAAAATCATCACCAACTGCATGGAGATTAAAGTGGGAAAAAATAGGATACAACCACGTGAAAGAGAAAAGGCCTGTAAAGTGACCAGGTTTCCTGAAAGATCCACGTCTGCTTAGGAAAGTGTGAAAATGCAAAGGACCCCTGCCATGTCCTCCCTCAAATATGTTAGTGAGAGTAAGGCGTTTAGAAATATTTATGCTGTTTCACTCCTTTCTCACCTTGGTTGCCATGCCCAGAAATGTTCAACACACCTGTTTCTCGCCTATGGTCAAGAATTTGAAGACACACAGACCACAGCCAATTGAAATACCTTCCAGGGGCTGGATTTGGGAAAAGAGCAGCTTTGCAGATTTTAAACAGTTCAGGGGAGCTCAGACTCCATGTTAGTTATGGACTGATTGACTGTGATGAGAGCATAAATAGTGGATTTAAAGGAGGAAGGCAAGGATGAAACATAGAAATGCTCTCAGGTAGATTCCTTCCCTCCCTTCTTCCCTGTATTAGGTTTCTGAGCTCTTCCTCCAGGCAAGGCAGCACAGAAGGCCTTGGCTAAAACAGAGAAGGAGTGAAAAAGAAGAGAAGTGTGCCATAGGGGTGCCAATCTACAATGTGCTAAGACTCTCAAAGAGAGAAATTGGAATATTAGTAGGAGCAGCAATGCTAAATGAATTGTAGGTCTATTTTTTTTAAAAGGCCAAAGTTATGATCTAATAATCTACTAAATTCTAGGCAAAATGAATAGGCTATAAATGAACACAGAAAATTTCTAATGGAATTTTTTTCAGGAAAAAAAGAAAAAATACATAAAAAAAATTTTCTATGAAGAAAAGATACTAAGTTTTTATTGGAATTTTCTTTTATAAAAATACTTTCAAAAAAAGGAATGAAACATATAGAAATAGAATGAGAAGAAGAAAATGGGTATAAGAAGATACCTAAATCATGTAAGTTCCATTAATTATATTACTCAATAATATTTTCTCATTGGTACTCTGCAGATCAACAAATAATGCTAATAGAGAAATCATGAATGTTGAAGATGAAGTAAAACAAAATGATAAGCAAGAATAGCAACAGATACTGTTCCATTTTTTCAGTTATTAATAGAAAAGCCTATAAAATGTTCATATTAGAAAAAGAGGTTAAAAGACATCCATACTAGTCAAAATAGTTTCTCATGTATAAGCATCAACCAGGAACTGTCAGACATTTAAGGGAGGAAAAAGACTGTAATGAATTTTAATAAACCAAAACAAACCAAACTTTTCAAGAGGCGATAATCCAGGAAAAGGAAGAATATTTAACTAATTTGAATCAGCATCTTCAGAGGGATTTGGGAAATCTACTTTTATTATTAAAATAATAAAAAGTTGCCATGAAAATAAAATAGTAGGAGAATTATCAGGTATTTTTGGAAATAAAAGTGTTGTTAGATTGAACAAGTTTGTGAAGGGGCTGAATGTTTAAAAGGAAACAGCCAGAGATAGAATCAACGATTGGGAAGACATTGAGAACCTCTTCAAAGGTGTTGAAGAATGAGACAGTAAAAGGGAAAAGCTTAGGAGACCTTCATCCAATAATCCCAGTGTTCATGTAATAGGATTTCTAGAAGGAGAAAACATCAAAAAAAGGACCAGTAAGGGTAGTAACTGTGGTTAAATTTAATAAAATAAAACATTCTCATGTTCATATTGAAATGACCCATTGAGTACTGAAAGAGATCAATTATGGAAGTGGAACAAATCCTCACTTACACATTCCTAATTTATTTTCTTTTTCTTTTTTTATTTCAGGATGTTATATCCTAGTACAATTTTAAACTCAAATTATAAAGCTCCCATGGGAAAGGGTAAAAATAGCAGACACACGAGGAATCACTTGGATTACATAAGATTTCTATTCAGTAAAAATAGATTCCAAATACTTAAAAAACCCACAATGATTGTTCAAAGGTGTGTGTGTGGGGGGGGGAGTTATTTTCACTCAAGAGTTCTATGCCAAACTATTCACATAGGTAATATTAAAGCCAAGATGTTGGGTAACACCTGTGGCTCAAAGGAGTGGGGTGCTGGCCCCACATACTGGAGGCGGCCGGTTCAAACCTTGATCCGGCCTAAAACTGCAAAAAAAACCAAACATGTTTTCTGATACATAAAAAAGCAACTGTTTACCTGTGAACCCTGTATGAATTACAATTGTTGAGAGAACATTAAAATTTAAAAAGATAGAATATAAACAATATGAAAGTATAAGATAGAAGATCAAGTAAAGGAAAAAATAAAAAAAACTAGAAAGAATTTTATGGAAGGATTGGTTTCTCTTAGGAAACAGACAAAAGATCATGTTTGCTTCCCTGTCCTTGTAAACATACTGTGTAGTTCTACCTAAATATATAGTGATAATGCTGTCACTGCCATTTTTAGTTTTTCTTTCTTATAACCAACATATACACAAATCTTTAAAGAAATAAGTACAACAGGCCCTCAAATAACATCATTCTGTTCCAAGACGGGTGAGGGAAAAAATCAACTTCTGGCCAGTCCCTGGTCTGTGTAGAGTTTGTGCCTCGTCCTCATGTCTGCCTGGGTTTTCTCTGGGCACTCACTATGGTTTCCTTACACATCCCGAGGCTATGCATGTTAGGTGAATTGACATGTCTTTACTACCCAGTGGGAGTGGTGAGTGTGTGTGTGCGCTCATGTGTGCGTGAGTGCCCTGGGATGGGATGGTGTCCCATCCAGGGTGATTCCTGCCTGAAGCCCTGAGCTACTAGCACAGGTGATAGCCACTTGCGATCCTGAACTTGAATAAGTGAGTAAATAAGCATCTTAACTTGTTTTTATATTAATCTCTCTTTAGTGTATGTATAGCTCATGTGTGTTTCAGTATTTAATATTAGGAGAGTTCCAATGTTTATTTAGAAATTTGGTGATTTTTTGTTGTGACTGGAAAGGCGTGGTAGAAACTTAATTCCTGTTTATCAGTCGGTCTATGGGAAAATTGCTGCATCAGACAGCGTTTCTCTAAACATCACCGTTTCCAAGAACTTATTGATGACATTAAGTGAGGACTTACTGTGTGGTATACATATGAGAATGTACAGTTAGAAATATATATATATATTTTTTGAGACAAAATCTCAAGCTGTCATCTGGGTAGAGTGCCGTAGCATCACAGCTCACAGCAACCTCCAATTCCTGGGCTCAAGCAAGTCTCCTGCCTCTGCCTCCCAAGTAGCTGGGACCACAGGCACCCACCACAACACCCGGCCATTTTTTGGTTGCAGCTGTCATTGTTGTTTGGCAGGCCCGGGCTGGATTCGAACCCGCCAGCTCAGGTGTACATGGCTGGTGCCTTAGCCCGTTGAGCCACAGGCGCCGAGCCTACGTTAGAAATCTTAAGACACAGTAAACAATAAAACCAACAATAAGTGGGGTGGTAGGAAAGAGATGGAAAAATTAAAAAAATAAAATATGCTAGAGGAAAATGATTTAAGTGTGTTATAAAGCTAATGAATCAGATATATGTATATACTCACTATATATGCATACACATCTGTATATATATTTAATTTTTCAATACAATTTTAATAAACATATTACCATATATTATTGACATGACTTCTTCCTGTTGATGTTAACCTTGATCATATGACTGAGGCAGTGTTTGGAGGCTTCTTCACTATAAACTTACTCTTTTTCCACATTTTCCATACTGTGCTCTTTGGATAATATGACTATTTCCTGCCTACCCTAAAGCATAGCCTAATGCTTCACCTCTTTGGGGATGGTTAATCCATATAAGTTATTTGAAATTCTTTTGAATGAGTTATTGGTCTATTCTCCCTTTATTTACTATCCCATTATTTATTCATGTTACAATAGATTTGTGGATATTTATTTTACACTTTGAGTTATAACCCAACATCATTACATTTATTTTTGCACAAACTGTTCCAGTTTGGGCCATTGGAAGCTCTTTGGGTTAATTCTAATATCTCATTGATGTACTCCCATCATTTTGTTTTGATTTTGAGAACTTTCCACTTTTCAGCACTATGAGAGAGACACTTCAGGCTCATTGTGTACATTTCCTGCCCCAGTCCTAGAATCAGCCATTTCTCCAAGGAGCCCTGGTTCCTTTTATTGAGAATGGTGTTAGAAACCAAGGTCTTGGCACTCTGCATGTTCACTGGTGCTGGTGTTTGTTGCCTCTAGGACCCCTCAGCTGACAGAGCAAGGAAATATATGTGTTTGTACTAACTAGTCTATCTACAGACATCTATGAATATTTCTACTTGTAACCATCTGTATTTGTGTTAGGCAGAATGTGAGTTCACACTGATGTCCACAGTCTAATCCATTATTAATGCAACATCATTCTAGCCTCCTTCTCTTACTTATCTGAAGCTCTTGACCTCAAACAGTAAGCAAACTGGCTCCTACCCTCATCCACTCATTGTCCAGTGCGAGTGCACACATACAGCGGCGTTAGAATCATTCTTCTGCATCATTTGCTGTTCATTGTTCAATGGCAAAAAACGTTATTAACCAGAGTAACGTTGGTCTTTCTTTCGCCTTCAGTCTTACAGACTCAATTTCTTTCCAAAGTCACTTAGGTCAAACTGTTTAACATAGCCTTCAAACCAGCACATTGTACCCCTGGATTGCACTAATGTACGCAGCTATGATTTAATAAAAAAATAAATAAATAAAATAAAAAACAAAGTCACTTAAGTCAACACCTTTCTCCCTGTCCCCTTCAGCGTGGTTTCCTTATACCTTGTGATATATTTATTTTGTCATCTTCTGCATTTTACCCCAGTATCAAATTAAATAGAATTTTAAATTCATAAATCCAGTCCTGAGAAAAACTAAAAATAAGGATACTATTCCTATACAAAAATTGGGGCTATCTGGAAGAAAGGAGAGGAAGAAATAGTAAGCAATCTAAATTTTTTAGTTTTTATTATTATTTCTTTTACATTTTATCTTTTTATTGTTTATTATTAATTGTATATATTCCAAGCAGGAAAATACAAAGAGTATTTTGATAAACGCTATTCCTTATCACTCAGATTTTTAAATTGATATACTTTCTTTAAAACTTTACAGAAAATTGTAAGCATATATAAAAGCAAGCCCCCATCCACCCATTACCCAGCTTCCACAATTATTGATTCATGGCCAATCTTACTTTATCTCCCACCTACTTCTAGGCAATTTTCAGACATCATGTTATTTCACCTATAAATATTTCATAACATAGCTCTAAAAGATAAGGGCTATTTAAAAACATAGTCACAATAATATCACAATGAAAAGTGAGAAATAATTCATTTATATGATTAAAATCCAGTTAGTGTTCGCATTTCCTATTTGCTCACAAATGTCGTATTATCTACATTTTTCTCTTTGTATCTGTGGCAGGATCCAAATAGAGTGCACCCAGTATTCTTGTGAGGATGTCTCTTACATTCTTTTAACCCTCGCTCGTTTCTTATTTTCTCTCCCTTCCGATTTGTTTGTTGAGCATGTCTGATGATCTGTCCAGAAGTTTCCCCCATTTTGGATTCCAGTTCTTGTCTTTGAGTGGATGTTAAATTTCATATGTTCTCAAGTCCCCTCTATTTGTAAATCGTGCTCAGGTCTAGAGACTTAATGAGATCTGGATTGTTTGTTTTGGAAGATGGCTTTGGGGTTGGTGCTGCATTTTTCTGCTGGGAGCCCATAACTCTCTGTCACCTTTTGTGCTGTTGGCTGCCCTGATGTTTAATGTCTAAATCCATTAGTTACTAGGGGCTACACAGTAGTCCCGTTCTCCTTCTATCTTCCTTCACCATTCATCCGCTGGATGCATGTATTAGGGGAACTCTGCCTCATCTACTCTTTGGATAAACAATAAACAGTGGTAGATTCTATGTAGGAAATGCGGGAGAGATAATTTCCCCTTTTATTTACTAGTTTTCAGAATCATGACTTGTACGCCATATGTCGTATCCTTCATCATAGTCTTTAGGTTCTGTCTAAAATCTAAACAAGATATAATGGAATGTTTATCTTGTATCAATATTTCATTAGTTATAAGGATCATCACCAGAAAATTAAAAACAAAAAATATTGACAGTGATTGCCTCTTGGGAGACAGGCTGTGGATGGTAGGAAAGAGGCTTTTCCTTTTCATTCTGGGTCCTTTCCTGTAGTGTATGTCTTTAAAAACTTTATGCAGATTTTACTACTACCAATATTATTATCAATGACAATAGGAAGTTTATCAGGAAGTTTTAATGATGTGGAAAAATTCTTATATAATACTATTTAAATGAAAAAACAAGAACTATTCTAACTGCATTAAAGTAGCCAGTGAACCCAGTTCCATGAAGAAGAAAAAGGCAGCTGGAAGGAAATGATAATAGTAATAATAATAACAGAGACATGCTTTAAACACAGCATTGAATTCAGGACTTACAATAGCTCTGTAAAGACAATGGCTTAGTATTACTAAAACATTCTCGGGAGTTTAATAACTTGCCCACTATCACCTGGTCTGGCACAATTTTTAACCTGTCAGTTCTTCCTGTATACACAAAGTGTGGGCCACAGTCCATCAGTGTGGGCATCGCCTGGGAGCCTGTTAGACACGCAGGACCTTGGACTTGCCTGAGATGTACTGACTCGGAATCTGATTTAACAGGAGCCCTGGGTGATTCATGAGCACATCGAAGTTCGACGAGCTCCTCTCTATATCTTATTTATTGGTAAATAGGGGTGAGGGCTGGAGGGTGGGATCAGAATTGTCTCCTCTCTCTTTATCCATCTATTTATCACCTTCTCTCTCTCTCTGTCCACTCAGTGTTCAAGCTGCGGATTGTCTCATAAGCATCGTCTTTTTACAGTTGGTTTCTTGGAAATGGGATTTAAATAGTGTCCTTTGCAGTTTCCTCCTTCAGTTTTTCTTTTCTTTTTGTATATTTCAAAATGTAGTTGTAGAAGAAACTGGCTTGTTTGCTGATTGTCCTGGGTGTCATTTAATATGCTCCTCTGTCCTGTGTATTTCCTGAAAATAGATAATTGAGTATGGAGGCTAGAGTTGGTGGGATTTTCTTGGAAAGAGTGTTTCCTCAGTGGTAGTGTCCTCTCTCCCTCTCTCTCCCCCTCTCTCTTTGTCTCTCTCCCCCCACCCCGTGTCTCTCTTCTGTATGTTTGTACATATCTTATTTCAGTATTAAAAAGCAAAGCAGTGGTTTACTGCAAGTTGATGTAATAAAGAATCACTTTCAAAGTAGTAATGTAAACACTGTAGCAAGGAGGCCAGGATATGGTAAAAATCTGAAAAAATAAGATGGACGATCTCCCTGGCAGGCAGCGTTGCCAGAAGGCCTCACATGATTCATAAAGGGCCTCCTCCACTCTCCACCTGGGGACCATGAATTCAGATGAGGCATAACAGAAAACGAACACCAAAGCCAACCAAGCAACACAACAAGAACAGCAACAGAGCAGAAGCCACCAAGAAACTGGTCATCACTACACCTCACAGAGGAGTGCTAAGTGGGGGCAGGGTGGAGTGGGTGCAGTGCAGTGAGGGGTGCAGGGCGGTGTGGGGTGCAGGGTAGAGTGGGTGTAGGGTGGTGTGGGGTGCACGGTGGTGTGGGGTACAGGGTAGAGTGGGTGTAGGGTGGTGTCGGGTGCAAGGTGGTGTGGGTGCAGTGTGGAGTGGGTGCAGGGCGGTGTGGGATTCAGGGCAGTGTGGGATTCAGGGTGGTGTGGGGTGCAGGGTGGTGTGGGGTGCAAACTGACAACCTGACACAGCACCTGGTATGTGAGTATGAGAAGCCAGGGCACAGTTGTGGAAGCTTACTTACTAAATGCTAGTGAGGGAACACATTTTCTTGTAAGTTGTAGGAGACACTCATGAAATGAGCTGTGTTGAGAATATGGCCTCATTATCATGAAGCAGCCTTCTAATTTGTGCTGGGCATGGGACCTGGGGCTCCTCTCTTCTTCATACAGAAAACAAAACTGAACTTCATACAGTTTTCCATTGCTGCTATGACAAACGCCGTGAACTTCGTAGCTTCCAGCAGCACCAATGTGTCCTCACACAGTTCTGGAAAGCAGCAATCGGAAATGAGTTCCACTGGCTAAAGTGGCAGCTCTGACTTAACCTGGGGGCGGGTGGTGAGGGGAGGATCTGTTTCCTCTGCCTTTTTCAGCTTCGAGAGGCCACCTATGTTCCTCGGCTGGAGACCCCCCCCCCGTCATTACTGCAATCTTTCACTCCTATTGTCACGTTTCCTATGAATCACTCTGATACCCTGTGTTTTTCTTATAAGGACCCTTGTGATTATATTGGGCCGGCCTGGATAATCCAGGACAATCCCCGCCTCTCAAGTGCTTTCATTGAATTACGAATTAATCACATCTGTGAGCCGGGTCCCATCTTTATGTGTCCCAATTGGCTCTTCCAGCTAACCTTCCTTTGAGCACCCAGGGACGTGGGACTGTGTTCAGTGTAACGTCGGGAAAATATGAGACATTGCTGACACCTATGAGTGACAGGATGGGTAAATGAAATGTGCCACATTCCTATGACAGGATAGCACAGAGCAGTGAGCAGGAACAAATCATACAAATGCATAAAAATATATTCACAGAGCTCAAAAGCATAACACATAAAAAAGCAAGTTACAGAACAGTATTGTTTATATACATTATTTCATGATAAAATATACATATGTGCAGATATAAATAGGAAGGATGCCTATTAAGCTCAAATTAGTGTTTGCCTGTGGGAGCGGAGGAAATGGGTAGAAAGAACTAACAAAGGACACAACAACATTGTCTACCGTATCTTATTATTTCTTCTAAATTGAAAAAATGTGAAGGTATGTGTCTATATAAAACAGATATAATTCATTAAATTTATTGTTCACTGGATTATCCCAAGATTAACCCACTGGTTACAATCAGATCAAGAGATAGAACATTTTCAGATTCTAGAAGCCTTCATCATACCCTTCCTCATCATGACTCCTTCCTCCTCCTGCTTTTTAATGCCAGAAATGTGATGTTCCTGATTTTGAACAGATTACGTGTAGGAATAGAATCATAGGATATACACTCCTTGGCATCAGGTTTCTGGAACTTATGTCTTTGTGAGGTTCACCCACACTGTTCCTTGCAGCAGTATCTCCTTCAATTTCACTAGTCATTAGTTTCCAATGTATCCTCATGACCTATTTACCATTTTGTTTTCTCTTATTTTTTTTTTTTTAGGACAAAGTCTCACTCTGTCGCCCTAGGTAGAGTGCTGTGGCATCATCATAGCTCACAGCAACTTGGGGTCAAGTGATCTGATTGCCTTGTCTCAGCCTCCCATGTAGCTGGGACTCTAGGCACCTGCCACAACACCTGGCTAGTTTTTCTATTTTTGGTAGAGACAGGGTCTTACTCTTGCTCAGGCTGATCTCGAATTCCTGAGCTCAAGGGATCTACCTGCTTTGTCCTCTCTAATGCTAGGATTATAGATGTAAGCCACCATACCCAGCTCATTTATCCATTTTGTTACTGATATTTGTGCTGCTCCCAGGTTCCAGCTGCTATGAAGGTTCTTGCAAATGTCTTTGGAACACATCTCTCTTAGCTAAAGAGATGGAATTGCTGATGTAAAAATGGGATTGCTGAGTCGCGAGTATGTGTGTTTTTGGCATCAATAATGTCCAAAGTAGCTATCCCAGTTAACACGCTCAGTAGTAATATGTGTGTAGACTTTTTTTCTTAAAACAATAAAGAATAAATATAATGGATGTCAAAAATTTTTGAGTAACGTTGCTGTAAATGAGTGCAGAGGATTTTTAGTCAGAGAAATAATTAATTAGTAATATTTCTCTGCTGAGAGAAGTGATGCAACAGAGGGAGAAAGGTGGCAATGCAGGCAGGAGGGTCACCTAAAATAATAAGTCCTTGAACAGTCAGAGCTGGGTCCAGAGCAGGTGCAGGGAGTGAGTGGTCATGGAGGAGAGATGTTTGTTTCTGTTCCTTACCAAGTAGTGTGCAGACTGGAGGCACGAATTCTGGTTTTGTGGGGTGAAAGTTTCTGGTTCACACGTCTCTTTCCTGAATGAATTTTGAGGGGAAGGTGAGGGAAAGAGGGTGTTGGCTTAAGGCTGATGGGAAAGACATTGGATGAAATTAAAGTAATGCCAGATGCTGTGCCAAAAGTAAACGTTTAAGAGAATATAATTTTCTTATTATAAGAAATGAGACAATAGCAGTTTATATTTTATTCAGAATTAATATGATTGATACCAGAGAAGTTCTGCTCCACATGAGGGTGCAGGAATCCCAGGCTTTTTTGCTTTTGTGACCCACTATCTGGAGCATATATGTCCTTTCAAGATGCAGTAGAGGAAGTGTGGCAGCTCACACATAGGGGCTTCTCTGAGGCCACAGGAGGTGAAGCATGGCGACGGCTGTCCAACACCATAAAACGGAAAGGAAGTGTCCTCAGCCGGGTTGCAGGTGTGTGTTCCTACCCTCTCTTACCCAGGCACACACTCACCCCTCTCCTAGGGCAAGAATCAACGGTCCCTTTCTACCTCATTCCTGCTAAGGGAAGCCTAAGGGATATTTTAAAGCTTGACCAGGAAAAGATTTTAACAGTCAAATGCTTTTAAAAGTTTGCCTCCTTGTTTAAAAAGGTAATTTTCTCTACAACTGAACAGGCTAAAATCTACATTCTTCTAGGCAGACCCAAATATCATATATAGCCATATGTATCCTAAGCATGTCCTCAGAGTTCCTTTGTTTCTCTGTTCCTCCAGCCCTGCATCACTGTTCTTTAAACTCACAGCAGCTACCTGGAAACCTTTAAGACAATGGCCTTGAGTGTGGAGAAGAGGCTCTTAATTGCGTCTTTGTCACAAAGTTGAATTGTTTTATTTACCTGAAGAATCACAGTAGGTGTGTTATGTTCATGCTTGTTACAGCCTGCTTTTTGAACTTTGAGTTGAAAAAGTAGTTAACTTCCCAAGGTTTCAAGAACCCAACTTCCCAAATTCCTTTTGTTGTAAATGTGTAAGACTTTCCTAAGTTCATTTCTTCCCCATTATAACTTGCTTTTATGGAGAAAGTGCAAGTCCATGCATTATGTCAATGTGGTGCTTTCAAATACTTTGCTGGAGCCCCAAGCTTGATGGATGGTTTCTTGGGGGCCATGCCTGGAAGGGGTGCACATCATTTGCTCACATGAGCTGACAGGAACTCACTAGATCACGTGATACATCCATAAGCATGCATTGCTGGGAAGTTTAGTCTGGCAGCCTGTCCACCTAGGGAGAAGAAGAAATGTATTCTGTGTACCTCACACCCATTTGTGCCACAGTATCTGCTCAACGAGTAGGAGGGCAAATTTCTAAAGAAATGATAAAATAGCCATGCAGTATTGTGAACTCCTTTGAGGTCTGTGAATTTAGGATAGAGTAACTCAAGCTGCTTGTGTGATTTTGTTTCTAACTGTCCCATTGTTGAGTTTCAGGCATGGAGAAAGTAGAGAGTTGGGTGTAACCAGGGCTGGGATCTCAGCTAACTGAGTGCAACAAAGAGAGAAAGATGGCAATGATGCTGAGAGTGTTTTAAGTGAATGAATAATCAGATGAATCAAGGAATCCAAGTTGGAAGAGCAGACAAGGGAGGTAGGCAGGGTGGGTAGATTGTGAGTAGACAGTGGGGTTGATATGCTGAGGGTCTTGATGTGATTGAAGAATTATTGCAGGAAAGGAGAGAGTGACTGTACAAGTGAAGGAGGCCGTGGTACTTTGAGAGTTCTGTGTGGCTGCAGTCACTGTGGACCACAGTGTAGGAAGAGACGGAAGTACAAGTCTGTTTTGTTGCAAGTGAGACAGGAAGTAGAAAGGCCCTAAATAGAGAGGCTGTCAAATGCACCCTCATCTTGGAAGTCAGAATCCAAGGATCTGTGGGAGTTGAGAGAATCATTGTGAGCCTGATAGTGTCAAAGACCAGTGGTAACAGGGAACCTGGCTGAAGCAAATGATTTGGAGCAGGGGAGGATCCCATTCCCAGTGAAATGGGTTCTACTAAACCAGCAGTTTTGATACCTATTGTTTCTTTGTTGTCAGGAGTGAGGACTAAAGTCTGACCACCTTCTTCTCTTGACCACATTCCTTTCTAAGTGGTCTGGTGAGTAATACCCACAAATGATAAAATCTCATTAAACTTGAAAGCACATACAATGAAAATAAGATGGAGTCAGTCAAGCCAGGGCAGACATGACAACAGGTGGCCTGGTAGATGTAGGCCCTGCTTGCCCTTCATCCCATCTCCCATTCTTACTGTTTTGTAAATTTGGTTCCCACACTAAAGATGCCTATTTTGAGTGGTTTAGTTGGATTGACTTAGATGATTAACTTTTAATCTTCTAAATGTTGTTAATTGTTTTTGAGTAATGGGTTCTGCTGATTATTGTTTAAGATCAGAGTTAACATGGTCTTCACTTTGAACTTAAATGTATAAAATTGTAATGTTCGAAATGGAAGATCAGAACAGTCTTGGAGAGGCTACTCTCACTGTTCTTCAGAATCCAGCCTTCTGACAACATTTGGTGGACTGAACCCCATCTCTGCATATTGGCTGACAGTGATAGGTGGCCAGACCCTCTTCATCTGGTAACACACTGGTTTCTTTTAACTCAGTAAAATGTGACTTGTTATTCCATCTGAGGCTGAGGGAGTACCACATAGCAGATAGCAGACACCCTCATCTTAACTCAAGTGGTCCTTTCTACTGACTCCAGGTCCTTAGACAAAGCTTAACATTTTCAGCCCTGGCAATCAATGGGGTGAAAGATGTCGCAGCCAGATCGCCCTCACATCCAGCTTAACATTTTCAACCAATTGCCAATTAAAAAAATCCCCAACTCCCACCTAAGACTTGTGAGTCCCTGCTTTGAGATGCCCCATCTTTTCAGGCCAAACCAATGTACACTGTCCATGTACTGATTAATGGGTTTACCTGTAATTCCTATCTCCTTGAATGTATAAAACCAAACTGACCCAACTCCCTCTGGAGACCATGCTCAAACCCTAGTCATATGCTTTTGTCTCAGAATAAACCCCTTTCAATTATTTTACAGAGTTTGGAGTTTTTTCTGTTAAGAGGAGGGAGAAGATAAAGACGTCTGGAAGTAGTAAAGGAATAATGACCAGAAAGTTCAAGGCATGAACTTGAGAAGACAGAGGGTAAACAGGAACAACAGGTCTTATAGCTGCAAGAAGGAGCAAAGAGCTGTTTTGTGAGAGGGTGTTGAGGATGTAGGGCCATTTCTTAAGTGTGGACTGCAAATTCCAACTTGTATAGCAAAGGGGTTTAGCAGTGAGGGTGGGCAGGGTTGCTAGGAGGTGAGGCCGACAGAGGCTGGGTCACTTCTGAGAAGGTCAGGCCTGGATTACTGGTGTTTACTGATGTAACTCAGTATTTTCCCTAATATTCTCTTGCAAGAGACTGGGCAAATTCCCAGCATATTTCTGCAGCAGTATGTTTAAGCCTCTTGTCTGAAATACCATCACTTTCTCTTGGGAGACCCCCCGCAGCCCCAATTGGAAAAAGAGGGTTTATTCTTCAGCTTTATAAACACAAGTGTTTCAGGGCTGCCAGCGCACCAGTGGGGTTGTTCCTATCGGGGTGAGCAGGTGTGGGTGGCGATCAGGAAAAGGAGATGATTTCTGCTTCTTCTGGTGTCCTTAGGAGTAGCGACTCTGACCACTGACTTCCTTGTTAATTAACTAAGAAGCAAGGGATTTTCCTAAGTGAGCAGCACTATTTCATGGGGGGAAACACAGCTTAATTATGTGTGTGGAAAATATATTCTTATTAATGTAACTTTGAATATGCTTCTTGTGAAAAAAAAAGGTGGGGGGCCTCTGGCATTATTATGCCATGAAATGTTTCATTCTTCTTGAGCTTCATTCAAATTATAAGAAAAAAATTGGGCTCCTAACCATGCTTTTTGGATCTTGGACAAGTGGTAGCAATCTGAATTAGATTCTTTTTTATGCTTAAATTGTTTCTGTGAAATGGCCCTGGATGATCCCCACTCCTGGCATTTGAGGGCTTGAATAATTCCTGCTCCTTGAGTGTGGGCTGGTTTTGGGGACTGGATTCTGAGGGCCAGAAGTGATGATATGTCAGTTGGAGACAGAGTAGATGAGTATGGCTCCTTTTTTCTTTCTGGTTCTTTCTGGAAAGCCAGCCTCCTTGTCATAAACCAATCCTGCGGGATGCCCAGATACTGAGGACCAGGCTCTCCAACTACCACTACCAGGTGAGCCACAGAACTGCTCTGGTGGACAGCTCCACTGAGAATCCTTGGATCAGAGACCGGAGCTAGGTCATGGCAAAATTCCTGATCCATAGAAACAGAGGGATAATGAATGGGTGTTGTCACAGTTGCTGAGTGTTGGGTAATTTATTTTGTACCAACAAATAATTACTATACAACACCTGAAATAAAGGGATTTAATGGGGTAGTTAGGGGAGGAGGAGGAGGCTGGGGAAGGGGCACATACCATCACAATACTAAGAAAGTTAAATAATAAACTGAAAGCTGATCAAAGCTCAACTTCTAGTAGACAATCTGAGCATTCCATGCTTGTAAATCTTCCCATGTTCAGAACACCAAAGGATTATTTGAGCAGGGTGAAGTGATTCTCCAGGAAATCTCTGGAACACAAGAGGTTTACTTCCTGCCATTGTAAAGAATTATTTTTGTTTTCCAAAAATGTTTTAGACACTATAATGTGCCACATACTGTGCTAAGCTCTAGTTATACAATAATAATACAAAAAACCTAACATGGATTCTTTTTCAGAGAAGTGAAGGTCTAATGTAAAAAACAGAAATCAATAGAATAGGCTGGGCATGGTGGCTCACACCTGTAACTCCAGCACTGAGTGGGGAGAATCTGGTGAAGTCAGGAATTCAAGACCAGCCTGTGCAAAAGTAAGATCTCATCTTTACCCAAAATAGAAAAAAAATGAGCTGTCCAAGGTGGTGCATGCCTATAGTCCCAGCTACTCTGAAGGCTAAGGTAGGAGGATCACTAAAGCTCAGAAGTTTAAGGTTGCTGTGAGTTGTGATGACACAATAATGCCACTGCATGCTACCTAGCATGACAGAGTGAAACTCTGTCTCCAAAAAAAGAAGAGAAATGAATAGAACCATCCCCAAATTAAATGTAAAATGCACTGTATGATTTCTTATATAGGAGAAATCATATTTCTAAGAGCTTGAAAGGAGATTTGGAAGTATGGCTCACATGCAAAGGCCCTGCAATAGTTGCATAACATAGAAAGAAATGATGGCACATAACAGTGACATAGAGGAAAATAACCGATTATATAGAAGGAGACTGAGATTGGAGTGGGGAAATGCAGTGCTAGGTCTCGTAACTCCCAGTGTGGATACGGGTTTATCTGAAGAGTTTTTACATCCATTGTAGAGTTGGGAGCAGGGAGTGACTTGGTCAGATTTGCATTTCAGAAATACCTCCCTGATCACAATGTGAAGAAAGAAAGAATGAAGTTGAGACTGGAAAATCAATGCATGTGCACTGGTTATATTATAAAGCACCCCAATTCTTTGGTAGCATACAACAGCAATGATTTTCTTTTTATGCTCATGCATTCTGTGGTCAGCAATTCAGATGGGTAGAATGGGCATGGTTTGTCTCTTCTCTAAGATATCTGAGGCTTTACTCTATTGCATGGTGGTGACCAAATTGTCTGGTGCTGAGAACGCCATGTAGTGAGAGTAAGACAGAGTCAGTCAGGCCGGGGCCAAGACAACACAGCTGGTCTGGTTGATTTAGGTCTTTCCTGACCTTCACCTCATGTCTTCCATTGATTTTTGCAAATTTAGCTTCAACCTAAAAATATGTATCTTGAGTAGTTTAGGGCGATTAATTTAGAAGATTAAGTTTTGATTGGAAATGTTGTAATAGGTCATGGGTTATGTTCATTATTGTTTAAAATAAAGGTTAATATGGTTTTTTATTGGGCTTTTATGTATAAAACTGTAGTTTTTAAATGGAAGGGCAGAACAGTCTTGGAGAGGCCACTTTAGCTGTTCCCTAGAATTATTGGCCTTCTGACAATAAAGTTTAGTGGGTCTATCCCTGTCTCTGAGTATTGGCTGGACAGTGACAGGCAGCCAGACTCCTTTGTCTGGAAACAAGGCTGGGATAATTAGAAAGCTTATTTTCTCAGATGTGTGTTGAGAGTATTGACTGGAGTGGCTTTTTCTTATTGTTTGAGCTTCCTTACAGCATGGCAACCTTGGAAGTGTTGAATTCTTATATGGCAGCAAAGGAGAGGTAGAGTAAGTATTTCAGTGAAAAAGGTCAAGTTTCATTATCTTTTATGACCCAGCCTAGATGTCACACAGCATCACTTCTGCCTCACTTCATCAGTAGAAGCAGTCACAAGATCACTCAGGCTCAAGGGATGGGACATAAAACTAGCCTCTTCATAGGATGAGTTTCAAAAAATTTATGACCATGTTTTAAAAAGTATCACTTTAGTCAAAGTGAAATATTATGATGAATGGGACATGGAGCTGTGGTGGTTAGAGATGGCACTCAGTAGTTTGAGTAGAGACTGCAAGAGGAAGCTATTGGAATACGTAATGGATGCACTGTGGAGGGAACCACGGGAGATGAAGAGCTCTTCCCTTTGCATGGCAGGAAGAATAGTGCTAATAATAACATGTGGAACTCTGGTAGAGAATGGAGGTGTTGGGGGCAAGGGGAAGGTCCATTAAAAAATTCACCTCTCAATAAAGCAGATTAACAAGAGAAAAGTTTTCAAATTTTAAGTTTTCAATATTTTAACATGTATACCTGGGAACCCTCAGAAAATAAGGATTTAACTCTCTAAAGGGGTTCAGAAGCTCATGGTCTTTCTGGTAAAATGGGAGGATGAATGGATGAGGAACAAAGACTAACTGGTAAATTTAAATCCCTTTGGAATTTGTTTATTTTTGTTTCAGGTTAATTGAGGGTACAAAGAATTAGGTTATAGTGTTTGCATTTGTTAGGTAAAGTCCCTCTTATAATTGTGTCCCACCATCAAGAGGTGTGCCATATACCCTAACATGGTGCCCATTTAAGTGGGAACACCTCTACCCCCTTTTGCCTCCCCTCTCCCCACTCCCTTGTTCCCCTGCCCCCTGCCTTGAATTGATTTGAGTTTTTCTCTTATGTGGATGTGTCATAGAACATCTATTGGCTTCATACTAGTATTGAGTACATTGGATATTTGCTTTTCCATTCTTGTGATGCTTTACTAAGCAGAATGTGTTCCAACTCCATCTAGGTTAATACAAAAGATGTAAAGTCTCCATCTTTTTTAATAGCTGAATCATATTCCATGGTATACATATACAACAGTTTATTAACCAATCCTGGGTTTGTGGGCATTTAGGTTGTTTCCACATTCTGGTAATTATAAATTGAGCTATGATAAACAGTGCAAATATCTTTATGACAAAAGGATTTTTTTTCTTCTGGGTAGATGCCTAATGGGATTACAGGATCAAATGAGAAGTCTAATTTGAGTTCTATGAGGATTCTCCATGTTGCCTTCCAAAAAGGTTGTATTAGTTTGTAGTCCCACCAATAGTGCAAAAGTGTTCCCTTCTCTCTACATCCATGTCAGCATCTGTAGCCTTAAGACTTCATGTTGAGGGCTATTCTTACTGGGTTTAGGTGATATCTTAGGTTGGTTTTGGTTTGCATTTCTCTGATAATCTGGAATGATGAGCATTTTTCATATGTTTTTTAGCTATTTGTCCATCTTCATCAGAGAAGGTTCTGTTCTTATCTCTTGCCTAATGGTATATGGTATTGTTTGCTCTTTTTTTGTTGTTGATTAATTTGAGCTCTCTGTAGATTCTAGTTATCAACCCTTTGTCAGATTCATACCCTGCAAATATATTTTCCCATTCTGAAGGTTATCTTTTTGCTTTACTTGTTGTGTCCTTAGCTGTGCAGAAGCTTTTCAGCTTAATTAAGTACCAATCATTTATTTTTGTTGTTGTGACCATGGCCCCTGAAGTCATTGTCATAAAATCTTTCCCCAGTCCAACATCATCAAGAGTTTTTCCCACTTTTTCCAAAGATTTTTATTGTTTTGTGTCTTAGATTTAAATCTTTTATCTATCTCGTCAATTTTTTGTAAGTGGTGAAAGGTGTGGATCCAGTTTCAGTCTTTTGCATGTGGTTATCCAGTTCCCCCAGCACATTTGTTAAATTGGGATTCTTTTCCCCACTGTATGCTTTTGTTTGGTTTATCAAAGATCAGATGGCAAGTAGAGACTGGTTTCATCTCTTGGTTTTCTATTCTGTTCCCTATGTCTAGGTTTCTATTTTTGTGTCAATACCCTACTGTTTTAATTACTATGGACTTATAATATAGCCAGAAGTTTGTAGAGTGATGCCTCCAGCTTTGCTTTTATTACTAAGAATAGTCTTGGATATACATTTGTTTTTCTGGTTCCATACAAAACAAAGAACTTTCCCCCCAGTTCTTCAAAGTATGATGTTGGTATTTTAGTGAGTATTGGATTGAATCTGTAAATTGGCTTTGGGTAGAATATACATTTTGACAATGTTGATTCTTTCCAACCAAGTGCCTGGTATGTTCCTCCATTTGTTAATGTCTTCTGTTATTTCTTTTCTTAGGGCTTCAGAATTCTCTTTGTAAAGATCCTTCACCTCTTTTGTTAGGTATATTCTTAAGTATTTTGTTTTCTTTGAAGCTACTGTGAAGGGAATTGTGTCCTTGATTTGCTTCTCAACAAAGGCTATTGATTTGTGAACATTGATTTTATACCCTGAGGTATTACTGTATTTCCTGATCACTTCCAGGAGTTTTGTGGTTGAGTCTCTGGGGTTTTCTAAGTATGAGATCATATCATCAGCAAAGAGCAAGAGTTTGACCTCCTCTGCCCCCATGTGGATGTCCTTTATAGCCTTCTCTTGCCTGATTGCATTGGCTAGAACTTCCAGCACAATATTGAATAATAGTGGTGATAGTGGACATCCTTGTCTGGTTCTAATTTTAACTGGAAAAGCTTTCAGTTTTACTCCATTCAGCTGTGGGTTTGTCATAGACAGCTTCAATTAGCTTAAGAAATGTGCCACCTATGCCTAATTTCTTAAGTGTTTTTGTTAGAAAAAGATGCTGAATTTTGTCAAATGCTTTTTCTGCATCTATTGAGAGGATCATATGGTCTTTGTTTTTGCTCCTATTGATACGGCGAATTACATTTATGGATTGTGTATGTTAAACTAGCATTGCATCGCTTGGATGAAGCCTACTTGATCATGATGTATAATTTTATTAATGTTTAGCTGCAATCTATTACTTAAGATTTTGTTGAGTATTTTTGTATCAGTATTCATTAGTGAAATTGGTCTGTAGTTCTTTTTAGCTGGGTCCTTTCCTGCTTTTGGGATCAAGGTAATATTTGCTTCACAGAATGTGTTGGGGAAGGTTCTTTCCTTCTTAATGTTTTAGAATAGGTTCTGCAGTATAGGTACAAGCTCATCTTTGGAAGTTTGAATTCTGTTGTGAAACCATCTGGTCCTGGGCTTTTTGTTGTTGTTGTTGGAAGCTTTTTTATTGTTTTTCAATCTCAGTGCTTGATATTGGTCTGTTCAAGAAATCTATTTCTTTCTAGTTAAGTCTGGGGAAATGATGTGCATCCAGATATTGATCCATTTCCTTCACATTGTCAAATTTCTGGGCATAGAGTTTTTGGTAGTGGTCAGAAATAACCTCTTGTATCTCTGTGGTATCAGTTGTTATTGCTCCTTTTCATTTCTGATTGAGGTTTTATTAAAGATTTTACTTTTCTTTATCTGGTCAAACTGGCCAATATTTATCAATTTAATTTATCTTTTTGAAGAACCAACTTTTTGTTTCATTAATTTTCTGAATGATTGTTTTGTTTTCAATTTCATTTATTTCTGGTTTAATTTTGGTCATTTCTTTTCTTCTGCTAGGTTTAGGATTGGATTGCTCTTCCTTTTCCATTTCTTTAAGATGATTCATTATATTGTTGATGTGCTTTCTTTCCGTTTATCAGATGTAGGCATGTGATGTGATAAATTTCCCTCTTAGGACTGCTTTTACAGTGTCCCACAGGTTTTGGTAGCTTGTGTCTTCATTATTGTCATTCTCAAGGAAGTTAATGATTTCCTCTTTTATTTCTTCCTTCACTCAATTGTCATTCAGCATAAGGTTGTTTAGTTTTCATACCTTTGTGTGGGATGGAAATTTGTTTTGGAGTTGAGTTCTACCTTTGTTGCATTGTGGTCTAAGAAGATACAAGGTATAATTTCAATTCTTTCCATTTTGTTGAGGTTTGATTTGTGCCCTAGGAGGTGATCTATTTTGGAGAATGTTTCATAGGCTGATGAGAAGAACATATATTCCTTAGCTTTGGGATGATATGTTTTGTATATGTCTACTAAGCACAGTTGTTCTAGGGTTGTGTTTAAGTCCCTTGTATCTTTGTTTAGTTCCTGTTTAGAAGATCTGTCCAGCTTTGTAAGAGGAGTGTTACCCTACTATTATCATGTTATAGGATATCATATTTCTCAGCCCAATTAAAGTCTATCTCATAAATCTGGAAGCATTTAAGTTGGGTGCATAAATATTTAGAGTTGTTGTGTTGTTCTCCTGACAGGTTGTTTGTCCTTTTTGACTTTATTTGCTTTCAGTCCATTTGTACCTGAGAATAAGATTGCAACTTCTCCTTTCTTCTGATTTCTATTTGCCTGAGATGTTGTTTTCCAACCCTTTACCTTGAGTCTTGCTTTGTCCTTCAAGGCTGGATGTGTCTCCTGTAGACAGTATATAGATTGCTTGTGCTTTTTTGTCCAATCAATCAGCCAGTGCCTCTTCAGTGGGGAATTCAAGGCATTAACATTTATTGAGAGAATTGCTAAGTGTGGTGGAATTCTATTCATCTTATTTTGTGAAAGTCCAGTTGCTTAGTTTCATCTTTTGTGTAATTGTGAAAGCTAGGTTTTGTCCTTTAGTTTCTGGGTGTTTAGTTGCTGGTAGTCTTTTGTGATCCCTTTGGAATTTCAATGAGTTTGAGAGACAAGACATTATCTTCTTAAAAGAGTCTGTCTAGGTGTGATCACATTCCTGATCTTATAGGGAGGAGAGGAAAAGAACAATTGTTCTCCTAAGTGGGTCTGGATCTCAGGCAGATTAGGAAACTTCAGTGACTTTGGGAGAGGGGCTGGTAGTGGTGGTGGGGAAGTTTAGAGAACATAAAGTCTTCTTCAGTCAGTCTAGCATGTCAAAACATCATATTTTGGGGTAAAATGTGTGGTAAATTATTTCTAATTTGCTTTGGAGGACAGTTATCATGAGTTTTGTTTTGGGTAAACCTTAGCTATCCAAGTTGTTAGGCCCTCTGGGTTTTCAGCTCATTGATGATCTTAATTAGAATATAGAGTTGTTTTAGGGGGCAGTGGCTCACGTCTATAATCCCAACACTTTCAATGTCTGAGGAAAGAGGATTGCATTAGACCAGGAATTCAAGACTAGTCTGGGCAACATATTGAGATCCTGTTTCTAAAAAAGTAAAAAAAAAAAAAAAAAATTGTTGGGCATGGTGTTGTGCACCCGTAGTCTCAGCTACTTGGGAGGATGAGGCAGGAATATCATTTCAGCCCAGAGTTTGAGGCTGCAGTAAGCTGTGATTGTTACTGAAAGTTTGGCACTTGTGCCCTGAAGCCTTATTGAAGAAAGAAGGACAAGTGGTTTGAGAAAGAGAGAAGTGGTGACTTCTGCCCAGATGATTCCCTTGAGCTACCTCTTGTGGTGCAAAAAATAAGAGACATTCTCTTTCCCTTCCCACCACTGAACTGAGGCAGGGATGCAGTTTTCAGTTCCCAAAATGATAGGGAAAGAGAAAACAATTTTGTCATGTTTTTTTTCAAGTTATTTCCTCTGCAACATGATCACTATTCCTGCACTACATTTTGGGCAACAACATGAGCCATTGACCCCTAAAATAGCTCTATATTCTAATTAAGATCATCAAGAGTGAGACCATGTCTCAAAAATGAAATGACATAATGACATGAAATGATATGAAATAATGAAATGAAGGGAGAGTGGTCAACCATGTTGTCATTTTATGAAAGCTCAAAGAAGAAGAGCTTTTAGAAAACAGAGTTAGCTTCCCCAGTGTTTTCTCTATGGCATAGAGAGGATGCCAATGAGATCACAGATGGTGGAAAAGTGTGTATGAGGAGGGAGTTGGAGACACTGGGACAGAAGTTCCTGAAAAGTTTGGTGTGAATAGGAGGAGGAAGCAGCCTGACAGGAAATGAGAATCAAGGGAGTTTTTTTAGTGATTTGTTTTATAAAAACTATTTATTTTAGTTATGTTTTATAAAAATTAGAAATTAATCCTCATTTAAAAACTATGTTAAAATATTGCGGAAAAGTTGCAAATAACAGAGAGAAACAGAATAATGATAGTTAAGCAGAAGGGAGGAAGAAAGAGAGAAGAAGTTGTGTTACTGAAAATTTGGGACTTGTCCTTAGGGCAGAAGGAAGAATGAAGACAAGTGATTTGAAGAGAAAGAAAGAGAAGTTTATTACTTTGTTGGCAAATGAGAAGGATAGCAGATTCCTGTCTTAGAAAGATACCATCACCTAACTATAAGCAGAAAGATGGAGCTTTTAAAGGGGTGGGGATTCAGCTTCAGACTATTGCTGTTTAACTGTAGTTGATGGTCCTGATTGACCCCGTCTCCAGCAAAAATGCTCCCCAACCTCTGCCTGGACAATTCAATTGAGCCCTCTCCTATGGTAAAAAGAATAAACAATATTCTCTTGCCTCTCTGATTACTGGCCTTTGGCAAGGATGTAGATTTTTATTTCCAGAAAGAGATAGTTTGTAAAGCATCTTTGTCTTTTTCAGGACTTTGCCTCTGTTACAGGTGTCATGAGAAGGAGAAGCATGGGCGTTCCATAAATAGGGGCATCTGCTGTCCCATGGCAGGGCAGGGGCAGGGGCAGGGTTGGTGACAGCAGGAGTTGGCAGCCTGACCATCAAAGGCAGTGATGCCCACTCATCACTGGTGATACAGCCCACTGGCTGCACTGAAAGTGTTAGCTTCTTCAGATGTGTCCTCAGTGCCCACCTGTCAAGATCCTGCACCTGTGCCAATTGTATGCTGCTGTGGCCAAGTTCTTGGAGACATGTGTTAGGCAGAGAATGGCTCACGTGGCAAATACCATCTGACTGAGAATCCACTTGGATTAACAGTGCTTTAACTAGGTGCAGCAAACTGAAAGCAATCCAGACATGGTGAAAGAAGCTGCTGGTGGGAGCTTAAGATGCCAAGTCCATATGCTGAGCAAGGGTCCTTGTCTTTAGGGGGAGGTGATATACTTGATATGTACCATTTTGCAAGCAATGTGGGGGACTGATCAGCTGGCTATGTATCCTGAACCTTAGAACAATACAGGATATAAATGGGGAAGTTATGAGGTCATGAAATTAGAAGATGGGAGTCATACCTGAGCAGATCTTTCTTTTAAATGAATATCCCTACTCATATGGAGGATGAGTGGAAGGACAGAATCTGGCCAAATGGACAGGTGTGTAGCCTTTGTGGAGGTAGGGACCACAGGAAAGGTAGCAGGACTGGCAGGAAAGCTGAAAGGACTCAAGTTTAGGCATGTTAAGCAATGATGTCCTTGAGGTCTTTCAAAGTGGACATGCAATTTGCTGTGTATGTCTAGGGTTTAGTGGTAAGGTCTGACCTAGTGTACAACAAGGGACAGTGGTATGTTCTTTTCCTATGGCAAATTACCACAGCTAGTGGCCTAAAACAAGATGCATTTATTCTTTCTGTTCTTGAGGTTAGAAGTCCAAAATGGGTTTGCCTGGGTGAATTGAGCATGTTGCCAGGACTGCATTCCTCTGAGAGATTCAGGGGAGAGCCCATCTTACTGCTGCATCCTTGGCTCGTAGTCCCACACCACTGTGATCACTAATTGTGCTGGCCCTCCTACCTGTCCCTTCTAAGTACTTTGTGATGACACTGAAAATATCCTCATCTCAAGATTCTTATCCAAAAATGACATCTGTGAAGTCTTCTTACCATGTGAGCTATCGTAATGTCAGGTTCTAGGGATTAGGATGTGGGCCTCTTTGGTGGCCATTATTTGCCTGCTACAGAGAGGACACTTGGGAGTTGGGACCAAAAGATGTGTGTTTGATATCTGGCTGCTCCTCAGATTACTCTGTCACCTTGAATGACCCGAAACTTCACTTAGCCTCTGATTTCTCTCATCTGTAGAACAGATTCAGCATTTGTAGTTCTTAGGCCTCTTTCAACAGGTTGGAAGGACCTATCAAAGGTTTTCAAAACATGTAAATCATGCTCACAAAAAATGTAAATGAGTACATCCAACTCCCAGCGCTCTGACTGCAACATATGGGGGACCAACAGGTAGATAGCTCTTGTCACAAAGCTGGCTGTCAAGAGGTGAAAGTGACATTCAGACCAGACACATTGCATAAGTGGCTTCCTGAAAACAGCGCCTGGCACCAGTTTGAGGCAGATAGATGTGACAGGGTGTGACCTCTGAGGCCAGGCTCCTACTTGCTGGCTGTTTTCTGCCCTCAACACCAAGGAGCTGAGATAGCGCAAGGAGAGGGGTATACTTTCTGCTGCTAAAGCAGAGCCCTGCGTGACAACTTGCACCCTTCTCTTTACCTGTGGAAAATGTCCCACTGTCCAAGTGCACCTGTCGTCTTGTCCTCAGTAAGAAGACATGTGAACAGCGTGGAGGCCCAGCCACAGGCTGAGCATAGAGTCCACGTGGTGAGACGAGCAGCACTCAGCACACCTGGCAGTGGAGAGGTCTGCAGAGATGCAGCCCGCGTTTCCTTCCTGGGTTCACGCTGAGTGTCTCTCGCCCAGTCCCCTGTGACCCTGTGAAAAGCAGAGCCATTTCAGCGGAGATTTTTGCTGAAGCTTCCTGTAGATTCTTACTGAAATCTTTGCTTTGAATACTTATTTGGAAAGTGAAGTGTGGCAGGGAGATAACGGCCCCCAGAGATCCCCACGCCCTCTGGAGTCTGTGACTGGTGAGCAGATGTGCTAAAGGGACTTTGCAGATGTGATTAAGAGAGAACTCTGGCATGTCCAGGTGGGCCCAATCTAATCACAAGGGTCCTTCAAACAGAAAAGCATTTCCTGGCTGTGGTCAGAAAGACATGTGGCTGTGGAAGGCCATCAGGGAGCTGGGTTTGAAGACAGGGGCACAGGCCACCATGCGAGTGGCCTCTGGCAGCAGGAGAGGCCTGGAAGTGGATTCTCCCCCAGAGCCTTCAGAAGGTCACGTAGGACTGATGACACCTTCATTTCAGCCCAGGAAGACCCTAACCTACACAAATGTACAATAATGAAGGTGTGTGGTTTCCCATGGAATTTCTGGTAATTCGTTATAGCATCAACAGAAAATGTGCGTGAAAAGACCCTCTGGGTTGGGCCGGTGGACACCCCGACATCTCGTCTGTGTGTGAGGCTCTGACTGTCTCCCTCAGTCCATTCCCAGCTCTAGCAGGGGGGCTTGTGTGTGGCTTCCC
>CAUYRH010031756.1:0-17482 GCA_963574655.1 Perodicticus potto
ATGAAGACAATTTTGACATGGTCGGGGGTGGGGGAAGGGGAGAGCAGAGAGAAAGAGAAGAAGGGAGGGGGGTCTTGGTGTGTGACATACCTTTTGGGGGTAAAACACAATTGTAAGAGGGACTTTACCTAACAAATGCAAAAAAAAAAAAAAAAAGAAGAAGAAGAAGAAAAGATAACCATTCAAAACAAATATGCTCTGATGAGTGAGAGAGAGCCATGTCAGTTTCTAGTTTCTGAGTTCATGGGAAAATACCCCACTCAACTCTCAGGAACCCTTGCCAGGACAAGGCAGAGGGAGTTTTTCAGCTAGCTATGCACCTGCCTTGTGTGCTGAATGATAGAGTATGATTTCTTTTCAAGAAGCACTATTTGTCCCACCTATGCCAATAATGAAGCCTGGGAGAACCTGGGGTTAGGGAAATACCATCTTCCCCAATGATTTTACTGGGGATTTAAATGAAAGACTTTGTGTGAGCCTGCTTCATAAGCTAGTAATATAAAACTCCTTATAAAAGCAAGGAATCAATATTATAGGTATGATATTCCATTAAAATCATTCCATTGATAACAGAGCAACTGAGATGACAAAATTTTTATTTCACAAATTTAACTCTTCATGAGAGCCAGTGATGAGGTGTTAGATGAAAGCTTCATTAACAACAGCAGTTCATCATCCAGACGAGCCCCAGAACATGCAACTTCACAAAGACAAAAGCCAAGCCCAGGGAGGGCTCTGCTTTCTTTTTGCTTTCTTCTTTTTGGTGGAACTTCTCTACCTGCCTCTTCTTGCCAGGATCCAAAAGGTCACAGACACAGAGAAATGTACCTGAAAATCCAGACACCTGGGCTTAAAATTCCACAGTCACCATCCTCATTCCTTAGAGCCTTATTAGCAAGTATGTAAAGTAGTTTTATTATTTTAGTAAAAATCCATATTTTAGCTATGTGGCCATGGTAAAGGCCCTCAAATTCTCTGGACTATTTCCACATGGGCCTTGGGAGAAGGCACATAAGCCAATCCTAGCACTTAGGTCTCTGCACAGATATATTGGGAGGCTGTGATAAATCCTTGGGTGCAAAGCCCATCAACGGATTCTCTCTTCCAATGCTAGCCCAAAAGTTTACTGTGCATTTCCCATTGAACCTGAATTCGAGTTCTGAAAATTGGATGTGACTGTGGCAACTCTTACTTCCTTGCTGAATGGGTCAGTGTGACAGTGTGACAGGATTCTCTGCACAGAGAGCAACTTCCCACTCCAGACTGACCTTAACTCTGTATAGTTAGCTCAAAGTCGGTGACATTGGCTCTCCCCAGTTCTTGGGTAAGAATGACAGGAGAGCCTCCTTCTGAGCCGACAGCAATGAACCAGCCAGGGAAGACCACCGACTCAAAGGTGGAGTTTCTGCCACTCTGGTTGTGGTAGAAGAGAAAGGGCTTCACAGGCTCGGGTTCCTTGTACAAATCCATTATTTTCTGTTCCTGGAGGTTGAGAAGGAAACCCCAGACAGAAACATAACTGCCTGGATTGTTTCACATTCTTTATACGTTGGTAATTTTTGTCCAAGATAGCACTCCCCACTCATTAAAGCAGGCCTAGAGATTTTACTTCATATTACAGGATAAAAATAAACCATAAACCTTGAATAATTTTATATATGTTAAGATTATGGTTGAAACCTTAGACCACAAATTTCCAAGGTTCTTAATGTAAGACTCTGAAAGAAGATGCTGATACAAAAGTTTTTGAAAATACAACGTACAGGATTAACCATTACCTGTTGATTAGAAATAGAGAAATTCAAAGAATAGTTACATTAAAATGTTTATGTCTTTTGGGCAGCACCTGTGGCTCAGGAAGCAGGGCACCAGCCCCATATACTGAGGGTTGCAAGTTCAAACCCGGCCCTGGCCAAACCGCAACAAAAAATAGCTGGGCGTTGTGGTGGGTGCTTGTAGTCCCAGCCACTCGGGAGGCTGAGGCAAGAGAATCGCCTAAGGCCAGGAGTTGGAGGTTGCTGTGAGCTGTGTGATGCCACGGCACTCTACCAAGGGTGATAAAGTGAGACTCTGTCTCTACAAAAAAAAAAAAAAAAATGTTTGTGAGTTTTACAGGTGTGAGAGGCTGAGGCAGATAGCTCACCTGAGCTCAGGAGTTGAAGATCAGCATGAGCAAGAACAAGAACACCATCTCTAAACAAGAAAAATAGCTGGGCATTTTGATGGGCACCTGTAGTCCCCGCTACTTGGGAGGCTGAGGCAAGAGGATTGCTTGAACCCAAGAGTTTGAGGTTGCTGTGAGCTATGATACCACAGCACTCTACCAATGGTAACAAAGTGAGACTCTGTCTAAAAAAAAAAAAGTTCATGAGTTTCAACCAGTTAAATGGATTAAAACAGCCTTCCATGGGTTCAGAAACAGGTCTTCCCATAGATCCCAGGTTTCTCCACCCTCAGCACTATCAACATTTTAGGCAAAATAATTCTTTGTTGTCAGGGGCATCCTGTGCATTATAGGATGTCTAGCAAAAGCATGGAATCTACCTAATGGATGCAAGTAACACATTCCCCCATCTGCAGTTGTGACAACCAAGAATATCTCCAGAAGTTGACAAATATCCAGGAAGTAAAAACATCCTGGTTCAAAAATCACTGTTTCAAGACTCGGCGCCCATTGCACAGTGGTTATGGCATTAGCCACATACACCAAGGCTGGTGGGTTTGAACCTGGCCCAGGCCAGCTAAATCACAATGACAACCGCAACAACAAAAAAATAGCCAGGCGCTGGGCTGGTGCCTGTAGTCCCAGCTATTTGGGAGGCTGAGGCAAGGGAATTGCTTAAGCCCAAGAGTTTGAGGTTGCTAAGAGCTGTGACGCCATGGAACTCTACCACAGAGCAACAAAGTGAGACTCTGTCTCAAAATAAATAAATAAATAAATAAAAGAAAATCACTATTTCATATCTTGTCATCAAGTTGCATGTCTGCCTATGCTTGTTTACCAAAAAGGGTCAGAGACTTCCTGGCTACTCCCTGACCTTTGTACAAAGCCTATGTAATTATCTTCCCATAATTTATAGTATTTTTTTATAATGGAAAATCACAATTATTAAAATCTTACAGAGAATTGTTTTTTCTTTTAAAATTGCAAACTACATTTTGGCTAAAAGATGTTTAAGGAAGCTCATCTGCTTTGTGATAATTAATTAACTGCTAAAAATCTCCTTTCTGATTTTCCATTGTATGTGTGTCTGTGTCTGTGTGTGTGTATCTGCTGGAATTTGACTCCTCCTGACAGATTATTTTTTAAAAATAAAATTGAACAAAATTTAGCAAGATATTTTTCAAATATTCCTACAATATTTTTCTTATTCTTTCACAATACATACAACTCCAAAGAAACCAAAAATAAATATACCTAAGGATAATAAATCAGCTGTCATTTAAAAGATTCTAAAATCTGAGTTTCTATCAAATGAGCACTTTTTAAAACAAATGGGCTCCTCTCCTAGTCAGGTACTGACAGGACACATCTTCCACACTCACCTGCAGCTGCAGGGTGGGCTGCTCCCTGACCTTTGTACAAAGCAGGCAGAGCTCTGGCTCCTTCAGCCCCAGGTAGATGGGGTTCCCTCTGTCTCTCTCAAGGGTCTCCTGATGCTGGCATGGTATTAAGGTAACAGTGACTGGGAATATGATGTGAAAAAAAGGCATTCAGGTGCTCTTTCCAAGACAGTATCTTTAAACCAGAGACAGTAATCTCTAAACTAGAGTTTTAAGGGTGGTCGAGGCTGAACTCTGCTAACTGATGCTCACAGAATGGCCACCCCTCCACCCACCACCTAACCCAGATACTTATTTCATCTTTGGCAGATTCCTTTCAGTAGAGAAGTCAGCCTTTCATGGATTCCCATAGACCCCAGTCTTGTGTCCTAGTCTTACTACTTGAAGTTCCACAGGAAACATCTTCCACCATTTTCCACAGGCCAACCCCTCAGACTCCCTTGAATCTTATCTCTCTTTTCTGACTTCATGACCACAGTCACAGAACAACCCTCTGCATCTTCTCTGCTCATTATTGCCCATGAGTTGCTCTTCTGTCCAGATAGGTCCAATTAACAAGCCTACTGCGGGATAAGAGGCACCAGACACACAACAGCACTGGCCAAAGGGGCTGCCTTCAACAGACCTTGGCTACTCACCTGAAACCGTGTCTTGCTTCCTTGGGACTGCTATGAGGGTCTGGTCCTGAAGAACCCACACTCGGTGATTGATATCCTGGATGTTTCCCTCCTGAGGCCCCTTAGCTACCTACAGGAAAAGGCAAAATGCAAATGCATGAGAATGAGGACATAGATTATCCGCCCCCTTACCAGTTTTTGACTCTTCCAAGATCTTTACCTTTGTCCATTATGACAGTGTTGTCTCAGAACTGCCAAGAAATGAAGTTGTTTATGTCCAGACTGACTCTGGGAGAGGACCTGAGTCAGTCCTAAGCCACAGCTTGACCTTAGGCCAGAAGAAGGGCTGGGGACCGCTCCAACAGTGATCCCAGTCAGAATACAAACTCCTAAACTTTCCCAGCTCCCTTAGCTTTTTGGATACAGTCCACTCCCAGTAGAAGCAGCTGTACCTGTTCAAGCCTAGACTTGGAGCAATAATGTATGTGTAACAGAAAACAATGAGGCCCAGAAGCAAGAGAACATCAGAGGTTCCCAGACTTCCTGCTATCGGCCACACTTATAACCTGTTACAGAGAACCTGTCCGTGTCCCTGATATTGAACTCCCACTTCCACCATACTCAGTGTTCTGACAGGCTTTAGCAGAGCCCAGGCTTTTTATCCATATGAGCAAGGAAGGAGGTTCTGCCTTGCTGGGGCTGGGGCTGCCCTGGGCTAGGACTGCCCAGCACTCTGGATATTTGCTGGTTCCCAGTGATTCTTTATATAAAAGGTGCAGTTGTGTCTCATTCTAGCAACCTGAATGAGGAGGTCCTGCTAAGCTTGTAAGAGCAACAACCAGGAAATATATTCATAGACACTGAAGTTAGAAAGATTATGGGACTTCCCAGGGCCAATGACTAATCTCTGATGCCACAAAATGACACATTAAAATGTCATTCCTGAGAGCAGAAGCCCCAGTCAGGAGCAGACTGAGAAGGATCTCTTAAGACCTATATAGCTTCTACCCACTCCAGGTCCACAGTCACCTACAGTACTCTCTGCCACTCTCTAGCCAGAAACACCCCGATGCCAGTGGGCCCTCCTCTAGCTTCTCAGAGCCACTATGCAAGCTTCTTCCCCACTGAGGGAGTCACTCAGAAAGACTCACTCCTGTGGCCTTGCCCCTCTTACTGGGAATCACTATCCTGGTAGAGGTTGTGATGGTTAATTCCTTGACTTGATTAAGGAGAATCAAGGAATACTTGGAGAATTAGTAAAGCATTATTTTGGTGTGTGTCTATGAGGGTATTTCCAGAGGAATTGATGTGTGTAAGTCAGTAGACAGAGTGAGAAAGTCTGCCCTCAGTGTGGGCAGACAGCATTCAATCAGCTGCGGAGTTGTATAGAAAGAAAAAGACAGGAAAAAAGATGATTTCCTATCTCTCTCCTAGAGCTGGGGCACTAACCTTTGGACTCTAGGACTTCCATCAGTGGCTCCCAGGTTCTCAGGTCTTTGATCTTAAGTCTTACACCATCATCTTCCCTGGTTGTAAGGCACTAGGACTTGGACTGAGTATACCACCAACATCCCAAGGGCTTCAGCTTACAGATGCCCTAGAATGGGACTTCTTAGCCTCCACAGTTATGTGACCCAATACTCTATTACATCCCTTCTCATAGACCCTCTTCTCATAGAAGATGATCTTCAAAAAGTTCATGGAAAATCTATATTATGAAAAAAACTATGTCCATACTTCAAATTTTTTTTTTGCACCAACGTAAATGTATTTTTACTCATTATAACAGGTCTGAACAAGATCTAACTTGAGGAACAAAGGATAAGTTATCAGTTAGAAAAAAGCCCCTTTCAGAGCAACATGAAGTCTGCCAAAATGGAAGTGAAAACAAACATCAAATGTATGATGAAGCTTGGGTGGAAGAATTGGTGGGATCATCGATATTTTATGAAAAGTTCTGGGGGACAATGCCTTAAAATTAGCAGTTTACAAAGGGATGACTCATTTTAAGAAGGGATGATATGATGTTGAAGATGAAGCCCATAGCTTCAGACCATCCACATCATTTTTTTGTGGAAAACCTTAATCTTGTTCATGCCCTAATTTAAAATGAATGAAGATTAATAGCAGAAACAATAGGCAACATCATAGACATCTTGGCTGGTTCAACTTACACATTTCTGATGAAAACATAAAATTGAGCAAACTTTTCACTCAATGAATGCCAAAACTGTTGTACCTAAATCAGATGTAGAAAAGAATAGAGCTTTCAGTGGAAATTTTAAATAGGTGAAATCAAGATCCTGAAGAATTTCTTTGAAAAGTTATTATCATTATTTTTTGAGATAGAGTCTTAAGTTGTTACACTTAAGAGTGCTGTGGCATCACAGCTCACAGCAGCCTCAAACCCTTGGGCTTTAGCTATTCTCTTGCCTCAGCCCCCACAAATAGCTGGGACTACAGGCACCTGCCACAATGCCCAGCTATTTTTTGTTGTCGTTGTTGTTGTTACAGATGTCATTGTTTTAGCTGGCTCAGGCCAGGTTTGAACCTGCCAGCCTTGGTGTATGTGACAGGCACCCTACCCACCGAGCTACAGGCACCACCCTCTTTGAAAACTTCTAACAGAAAATGAAACATAGCTTTATCAGCATGTCCCTGAAACAAACACATTCAAAAGCAATGCTACCAAGAGGTGGAAGTGTTGGGCAGGGACCAAATCTGCAGATGGCAGATATAGGCAGGGAGGGCAAGACCTTGGGGCAAACAAGCTGGGGACCAATGTGGGAAGGGACTGTAGAAAAATGCAGAACACCTGCCAATCATCTGGTAACATTCCCACCTCCCATAAGCCTAGCCCTAGACAAGGCCAATAAAAGGAAACCACCTGCGAGTCCTGAGTGTTTTTCTCCACTCATAGAGACTGACCCATTCCTCTCTCTCTGGGACATACTTTCACTTTGTATCGCTTCTTTCTTTTCTGAAATAAAAGCTGTTTGTGTGGAATTGCTTCCTGTCTGCAATCACTTGGGAGAACTGGCCTTGCTTGTGATTCTTCCAAGCTAGGAGCCAAAGAACCAGGACAACAGTCACCAAGAGGCCAGGCCTAACAGAAGTGGTCAAGTCAAAGCAAAAGCAGACTGGTAAACAGCAAAGTCATGGCAACAGTTTTTGGGGGATGCTCAAGGCATTTTGCTTATTGACTTGCTGCTGGAGGGCCAAAGAGTAATGGCATCTTCTTCTAAAGAGAGTGTTTGGAAAAAGTTAATGAAAGTTTAACAAAAAGAAACACCTGGGGAAGCTTTACCTAGAGTCTTTCTCTGCTGAGACGATTCTCCTGCTTATTCCTCACATCAAACAAGGGCAATTTTGCAAGAGTTTCCATGGGAAACTATTAAGCATCCACCATGTACTGATTTGGCTCCTTCTATCTTCTTTTTGTCTTCTAATTTAAAAAATATTTAAAGGAAATCCATTTTTCTCAGTCAATAATGTAAAAAGGTTTGCATTGATATCGTTAAATTCCTAGGACCCTCAGTTCTTTAGGGTGGACTAAATACCTGGTATCATCACTTACAAAAGTGTTTTGAAATTGATAAGGCTTATGTTGAGAAATAGTTTATATTCTTTATTTTTATCTTTTAATTCTATTTTACACAAAGTTTTTGAAGTCTTATATACCTACCCATGCACAGTCATACCTCAGTAGTGGAAGGGGATTAGTTCCCTGCCCCTGTGCATAACAAAATTCACAGATGCTCAAGTCATGCAGTCCACCCTGCAGAGCCCATGGATACAAAACTAGACCTTGTGCATGTGTGGGTTCCACAACCCACAGACATATATGGTATTTTCAATCCGGTGGTTGGTCGAACCCAAAAAGGACTGACTCGTGTGTGCATGTGTGTGTGTGTGTGTGTGTACAAATACATATCCTAACCCACATATCCATACAACAGTGAGGACAGGAGCCTGGAGGCAGGATGCCCCAGTGCAGTGAGCTTGCCATGTCTGACATTAGGTCCTCCACAAATGAAAGCTGAGGCAGTGTTTCGTCTCATACCTTCAGCCCACCTGAGTTCACAGCAGCTGTGGCAGATCCTAGAACATGTCAGCTTCACCTCTTAGGGGATTACATCTCAGGGGAAACTCAGTTGATAGGGAAAGCGATTGATGAATAGATGTCCCAGCTTCCTTATCGTCTGGTGGGACAATACTAAGATTTCTCAGAGAGTCCTAAATGGAACCTAGCCTCATTTGCCCATAACCTTAACCAGCTCACTAGAATTCCCTTTATTGGATTTCCTGGGATTATCCCCTAAATAAGTTCCCCACACCCTGGGTGAGCTTTGGGTAGAACCCAAACTAAGATAGTACTTCAGTGTTCAAAAGCAAGAGATTTATATTCAAAAGCTATGCATTCAGAATTAAGCTTTGCAACTTTCAGAATTGTGCATTTGGGAAAATCCTATCACATCCCTGATCCTCAGATGACTTTTATATGAAATACATCATACCTTGTGGGCTAAAGAATAGTGTATAAAGCTCTTCTTAAGCAACAGCTTCCTAGAGCAGCTGACCTAATACATCCGCTATGTCCGTTACCAGGCCCCAGATTGACCTGTTTATCTCTGCCAGCATTTTTGCCACGACCACTAGTAGATCATCCCAAATCTTGATCTTTGTGCCACCTTCTCAGTAGCCTGCTGGTCCACATGAGGACTCCTGCCTGTTCACATCCTATCCCCTTCCTGGGTGTCCTTACTGCACAGCAGGATATAAAAGGCCATTAGGATCTTTTCCCAGGTAGCCCTACATCAATCTTTCAGGAGCATGGAATCATTAAGATCCCACATTTAAATATGCAGCAGGCATCACTGTATAAAAAGTAGGATTCATATTCAAGGTGAGGCTATGAAAAGGAGCTGTCCCACTTATCCATTAGGATGAAATATCTTCTATACACAAAAAAGAAATTCCAGAGCCTATGACATCACCTACAGAGGACTGTATCCACTTGGAGTCCTAGACAGGGGAAGCCCAAGGTCCTTCTCTGAGGTGCAAAGAAGCAAACAGCCAGAACCCATACTGCCCAAGGTGATCTACAACCCCTATCAAAATACCAATGTCATTTTTCACAGTTTTAGGAAATATAATTTTATGCTTTGTTTGGAACCAGAAAAGAGCCCAAATAGCCAAAGCAATCTTAAGCAAAAAGAACAAACCTGGAGGCATCACATTACCAGACTTCAAACCAACATAGCATGGCATTCACACCTAGAGACATAGACCAACCATACAGGACAGAGAACCCAATATGAAACAATGTGGCCAACTTACTTTGACAAAATAGACAACAAAATACACTGGAGAAAAGAATCCCTATTCATTAAATGATGCTGGGAATATTGGATAGCCACATCTAGAAGAATAAAACAAGACCCCTATCTCTCACTGTTCACAAAAAATTAATTCAATATGGATAAAAGACTTAAATGTAAAGCATGAAACATAAGAATTTTATTTTCTAGAATAAAATGTAGAAAACCCCATCTAGATATTAGCCTAGCCAAGGAACTTGTGACTAAGACCCCAAAAGCAATTACGGAAACAACAAAAATAAGTAAATTACATTTAAAAGCTTTTGCACAGCTAAGGAAATAACAGAGCAATAGACAACCCACAGACTGGGAAGAAATACTTACAAACTCTATATCCAATAAAGGGCTAATATCCACAATCTACAAAGAACTTGAACAAATCAGCCAGAAAAAACAAACCACCCCAAAAGGACAAAAGGTATGAACTGAAGTTTTTGAAAAGAAGATAGATGCATGGTCAACAAACACATGAAATAATGTTCAACATTACTAATCATCAGGGAAATGCAAATGAAAACACAATGAGATATCTTCTTACCCCAATTAGAATGGCTTTTATTTTAAAAAATCCAGAAACAATAAATGCTGGTGTGGCTGCAGAAAGAAAGGATCACCTGTACACTCTTGATGGGACTGCAAATTGGCACAACCTCTGTGGAAAAAAGTATGGAGATTTCTCAAAGAACTAAAAATAGGCCTAACATTCAAATCAAGTAATCCTACCACTGGGCATCTACTCAAAGGAAAAGAAGTCACTTTATCAAAAAGACAACTGTACTCAAAAGTTTATTGCAGCACAATTCACAATTGCAAAGATGTATTGCCAGTCAGCCATAAAATGGATGAATTTATGTTTTTTGAAGCAATTTGGATGGAACAGGAACCACAATCTTAAAAGAAATATCTCAAGAATGGAAAAAACAAACACTGTATGTATTCTCTAATAAACTAGAACTGAGGGCCATGCATGTACACAAAGGCAAGTAAAAGTCATTGGAAATCCAGGGAGGAGGTTGTGGGGAAAGGCAGGGAGGAGCAAAATCCTACCTAATGAGTACATAGAACATTGCTTGGGTGATGGGCAAGCATTACAAAAGCTTCTCATGTAACAAAAGCATTTGTACCAGATTAAAAACCAATAAAACAAGAACATTCTTAAAAGCAGAAGTTCTCAGAAAAATTGAAATGGTTCAAGCAGAGAATGCTCTATAGTAAAGTATGGTTTCCGAGAAACAGCTCCTTATCTGTTACTGTGCCCTGTTGGCATAGCATGCTTAAGTATGAGGCACCAAGTGACCATCTATCCAAAACTATCGTGTGCGATTTAAGTTCTTTCAAATTGACAAGTCATAAAACCAAACTTACCTGGTGGCAGTTTATTGCAAAATAAGAATGGCATATCCAGAATTGAGGCCATGTAGGACCAGATGGCACAAGTAAGATTCATGAATAGGTTACCAGACCACTGCGTCACCCACCACAGTTGCACCATGGCTTCCACTTATGGCCCTATGGTTCCATACAACCGGCTTAATAAGGAGGAAAAATGCTTAACATGGGTCATATATGGGTCACTTCACTACAGCCAAAAATTGATGGCAGCTGCATTATAGTCACATTTTGGCTATGTTTAGCGGCCTTAAAAGATAGCCAAGAAGAAAAATGTTCAGTGGTAGAGGTAGGAAATAAAAATGGCTCAAGGGGAGAATACATATGGATTCCTGGGCAGTGATCACCAGCCTACCTGTCTGGTCAGAAGCCTGAACCTTAAGAAGACATGGAATAGAAGCACATGGATGGCCATATGAGTGTAAGCTCAAAGCATAAAGATATTTGTGTCATATGTTAATGTTCACCAGAAAGCACTAACCACAGGAAAGCCCCTGAAAACCAGGCAGATAAATGACTGCCAGTTGTTAGCCAGCCTTTGTCTGCAGCCACCCCAGAACTAGCACAAAGGCCACATGAACAGAGTGGCTATGGTGGCAGAGATGGGAGCTACACATGGATGGATTTTACAGGAGGCACTGCCACTTACCAAGGATGACTGTTGGATCTGACAGCCACAGAGACCAATGTTGAACCTGTAATGTAGTACCACCCCTCAGGAAGACTAGCTGATCTCATGGTGACCTGACAGCCACAGAGACCAATGCTGAACATCTAATGTAGCACCACCCCTCAGGAAGACTAGCTGATCTCATGGTGACAATCTGAGTACATCAGGCCCCTTCCCTCCTGGTTGGGCAGGCATTTGTTCTCACAGGGATCAAGGCATATTCTGGGTGTGGGTTTCTTTTCCTACCTTCAGAATCTCAGCTATAACTACTATCTAGGTGCCTATAAAATCCCACGCAACTTGACTTCCAACCAGGGGACTCTAAGACAACATAGCATCTAACCAAGAAACTTATCCTCTCATCAAGAAAGAGCTGGAACAGGTCTATAGCTATGAGACCACTCAATAGTGTGCGGATAAATTTTTAATAACTCAGAAAGCAAACAAATATTTGTAGTAGTTCTCAATTTCCAAGAGTACTCCTATCATGGGCAACTTCAAGCTACCAACTGGCTCAAGAAATCCTGAAAATGTAGCAATTGACCCTTGAAAGCCAGTATAAGCTGGCTCCACTACTTCCCTGGGTCCACTGGTCAATCCAGAAGTGGCAAACCTGATGGAACATTGTATGGCCTACTGCAGGTATTCCTGAAGCTCCGTGTCAGTGGTGATACTCTGGAAGAATGGGATGCCTCCCTCTGGAAGCAGCACGTGTAGGAGGAGGTAGAGCTGCTTTTATACATGAATGCAAGGAGGAATAGGTACGTAGTATTTGTTGAACCCAGGTGATACATTGAACATCTCTTAGTATTCCCTTACCTAACTGTAATTATGAATGGACACATGCAGAAATCCTAGTCTAAGAAAGATACAATCACCAGACAGTGAGGGCTTTGATCACCTCACCAGGAAAGCCACTAGGAGATGACGGGAGCATGCCATGAGTCCAATTAGAGAAATGGGTGCTGTGGGCCATTCTCTAACACCCCTCTGCAAAGTTTTCCTTTGGGAAAAAAGACCCATGGGAAGAATGACAGATCTGCTTGCAAACCTATGTAGAGGATGCAGCTATATAACATAAAGGCAGATTGTGATGGGCATGGAGATGTACTTCTCATGTCTCCCTTTAAGAGAACTTGTTACAAGGATACAGTCAGAAGACAGTCTCCAGCTGCCACAACTGTGGGTCCACTGTAGTGTCCATGCCAAGGCCACTCCCTCACTGGGCTTCCCCCCACCAATGAGGCAGTGTAGACAGGCCTTCCCTGTTGATGTGGAACATCTCTAGAGATAAGCTTTGTTCTGGGCTCCCCATCCACCCTGATGAGACTTTCTCATATCTCACAGCCACACTGCAGTCTGATGATCTCCCTACCCACTCTTCTTTCTTTTCTCTTTCATTGGTGTCAGACCTGCCTCAGTCTAAAGACTCTTCTTGCCTACTTCTGATACCTCTCTCTTTTGTCCTTCATAGACATATGTCCCATTAAATCTCTGGGGATCTTCTTTTCCAAGTAGCTGAACTGACAGGACATATCACCATGAATAAATCCCAGAAACATGAAGAAGCAACATGTATACAATTTTATTTCATTTATATAATGTTTTAAAACATGATACACTAAACAATATCTATTTTGGATACCTATACATAGGTGGAAATTATAATAAAATGCAAGGGAAATGTTATTATCAAATTTAGAGCAGCACATCATGGGAAAGAAAGGATACGGGATAGACACAGGCATACAGGGCTCCCAACTCCTCCTCCTCCTATTTTTTCAGCTGGGTAATGAGTTCATGTGAGTCCCTTTTACTTGCACCTTGGATATGCTTGTTATAAATATTCCTTCTTACCTACTCAATATTTATTTTAAACCACAGAAAGAAAGTGGATCTTAAAGTGATTTCCTGAATTTTATGGAAATAATAAAAACAACACAACAATAGCTATCATTAATTGAATATTTTCATAATCTAATCTGCTCATTAAATTCTTTAACAATCTTAAAGCCATATATAAATCTAACCAAAACAAAATAAACTAATAAATTATTTGAAAGATAGAAATGAACCAGATGTCAGTAATAAAGATTAAAAAAGAAGTAAGTCATATTGGAAAACCAGAAAGCCCTTTCTCTAAATTTTACAGAAAGAAAAAAATAAAATAAAACCATTTATGAATATTTTAAGTTTAAATACATGAAGTTAAATTTCAAAGGCAGGGACCCACAGAAAATGAAAGCACTTGTCCCTCTCCATAGACTTGGACCCCCATCTGAGGCAACCCTAGGGTGAGCTCCTACAGACAGAATGATGGTGCACAGTTCCAATGCAGAAGAGAAGGGTCGCTTTCCCAATCTATGGCCTCTAGTACATTGGAAAAATTGATAACCACAATTTGCTTAAAACAGAAAGCATGAGATTGACAAAGAAAAGCTATCTTAAATTCAAATATTAAGGGAGGCAGAGGCAAGATGGCTGACTGGAGCCAGCTTTCCACAGAGGCTCCCATCCAAGAGAGTTAAAGGACAGAAGTTTATCAAGTAAGCTGATGGTTTGGAAGCCCAAAAGAGAAGGCTGAAGAACACACATCAAACCTGCTGAGGTGAGCTGTGACCCCAAGGAAACAAACAAAATCCATCGCCAAGCGGACGGGAGTCTCCACCCCCATGAGAACGGCTCACAGTATACTTTATACAAACAAGCAAGCAGAGTTCAGATCTCCTCCTATATTATCCCACAAAAGAGACCCTCTAAAAACTGGAACTCCTTCCCCAGAGAGGACCCACTAATGTGCCATGGCACTCTTCCGCCAGGCATAAAACTGTATATATTCTCTACCTGCAATTCCAAACTCCCAACGCTACCCTCCACTCTCACCCCAATGTCTGGAAGACTGTCCCCCATGGAGTTCAGATTCTTGGGCATTTTCTTGAGAGGTGTGGACAAGATGTAAGCTGTTGCAGGTCTGTGCTGATTCTGTGGCACAGGTACAAAGAGACGACTATGGACCAAGAGGAAGAGGGAGAAGTGATGCCCTGTGGCTCAGAGCAGCAGCAGCAACAGTGGGAACAGTAGGGCTCACACCCCTGGGGATATTTTGGAGAGACACTCCCCACCTTCTTTGGCAACCAGAGAAAGCCAGGCCTCTATTCTGATGACAGCCACTGGCAGAAGAGATCTGGGACGGAAACACAGGCCCCATGAGTAAAGGGTATGCCTGAGGTGGTACCTGCCCGGGTGGGGCATGGCAGGGACGGAGACTAGAATATGTGCATGCAGAGTTGGCATACTCCCAGGCCTGAGCTGAGTCAGCAGTGCTGCTTTAGTGAACCTACGAAGCACCCGGCCCCCAGGGGAACATAGCTGAGACAAAAGCAGATGGGGCAATAGCACCAGCCCAGGGAGAGGCAAGAACTGAGAGCTGAGTGTAAGCTCTAACCACACCCATCCCAACACAGAGTGCAGCAAAGACAGAGTTGCCAGCTCCGTGAGAGTTGGAGTAATGGCATTGGCACAGGGCAGGGCTGAGTCACAGTTTCTGTGAACTCAAACAGCACCTGGCCTGCATGGGAATGTAGCCAGGACAGAAAATCTAATTCTACGAGAATGTAAGTGACAGCAACATCAATCTGGAGCAGGGCTGGAACTGAGTGAATAGCCCCAGCTTCCATTAAGCACCCAAGGTTGTCAGGGTTCAGCTCCCCCTGCCAGCTGGTGGCAGAGTGCAGTCCGACCGAAGAGACATAGATCTCCCTGTGACTCACACAGGTGCAAACCCCTAGAGCGTCTGCTCATTGGAGGGAACTAGGTCACAGCCCTCCAGGGTTACCAGTGACTGGGTATGACAGAGGTGCAAGGTAGGGAGGGAGGTATAACCTTCCTGGACTAATTTATTTGCTGGGTGAGTCCTTCTGGCTCCACGGAGCACCAGAGCAAGTCATACTCAAGCTGCCAGCAGACCCCTGCTATCTAGTTGCTGGAGACCTTTTAAAGTCTTCCACTTGAGACTGGGTGCTGACTGGGACAATTGATTTGGAACTCTTGAGCTGGGCCAATCACCCAAGGACTATCCAAATTGGTACCCTGGGTGTGTGGTTGTGGAAAGGTTTGATTTTCCTTTTCCAGTTGTTGCCCATGGGGGGCAGGGCGACTTAGTGGCTGGTGTTTCTCCACAGCTGAGACTTCAATCCAGAATTACTGATTCACTAGGATTGGACAGAGACCAGCTGAAAACAAGACAGAGCCACTTAGCCCCACCACACCAAGCAGGTCTCCAGTGTCTCAGGCCATAGCATTATATGGGTCCTTTGCAAAGTTCTAGGGGAAAAGGTACAGACACCCATCCCAGCTCTTGAACAAATGGCTGGTTAATCCCTACTCTAGGAGCCCCCAACCCAACTTTACCTTATCTTCTCATCTAGCCAAATGGTGTAAAATAATCATGGGGTGGAATCAGCAGGAAAACTCTGGCAACATGAATAATCAGAGGAGATGAACTCCCCCAAGGAATGACATGGTGGACACACCAGAAGACCCCATTCATAAACAAATGGTTGAGATGTCAGAAATTGAATACAGAGTTTGGATTGCAAATAAGATTAATTGAATGGAGGTAAACTTGGAATTAGAAATTCAAGGATTTTCAAAAGTTGTCTCAAGAATTCAATGAATTCAAAGACAAAATCACCAAAGATTTTGACACAGTGAGACAAGAACTTGCAGCCCTCAAAGATCTGAGAAATACAGTAGAATCCCTCAGTAAAAGAATTTAAACTGGCAGAAAAGCACTTCTGACATTGAAGACAAAGCTTTTGAATGCTCCCAAATGCTCAAAGAGGAAGAGAAGTGGAGAGCAAAAACGGATCATTCTCTCAGAGAGCTCTGGGATAATTTAAAGAAAACTAATATTCACATTATAGGAATTCCTGAAGGTGACAAGGTAGCTTTGAAAGGTCCAGATGCTCTACTCCATGAGAGCATCTCCATTAGATAATCAAGGACAACTTCCCAGACATGCCAAGAGATTTTGAAATTCAGATAGTAGACAGTTTCAGAACCCCAGCATGACTCAACCTGAATAAGGCATCTCTCAGACACATTATAATGAACTTCACCAAAGTTAATATGAAGGAGAAAATTCTGCAAGCATCCAAATGTAACAAAACCATAACCTACAAGGGGAAGAATATTAGAATGACTGCAGATCTCTCTGCTGAAACCTTTCAAGCTAGAAGAGGGTGGTCATCCATTTTTAATCTCCTAAAACAAAATAACTTTCAACCCAGGATCCTGTATCCAGCTAAAGTGAGTTTCATTTATGATGGAGAAATTAAATACTTTAATGACATTCACATGTTGAAGAAATTTGCCATAATTAAACCAGCTCTCCAGGTTATTCTCAGACCTATCCTCCATAATGCCCAGAGCAATCCTCTACCACCAAAGTAAACTCACTCAGAAATTTTTTATCAAATTCCAACTTCCATAGTGGCTAAAGGATTAAAAATGTCCACAGGACTTTTAAAAAACTTGATACTCCAAATTCTACCATGCTTATTAATATTCTCAATTAATGTGAATGGCTTAAATTGTCCTCTAAAGAGGTACAGGTTGGCTAACTGGGTACAAAAACTCAGGCCAGATATCTGCTGCATACAAGAATCTCATCTTACTTTAAAAGATAAATATAGACTCAGGGTGAAGGTATGGTTATCTATATTTCAGGAAAATGGACATCAGAAGAAAGCAGGTGTTGCAATTTTACCAGCAGATACAATAGGCTTTAAACTAACATGAGTAAGGACAGATAAGGATGGTCACTTCATATTTGTTAAGAGTAACACTCAACATGATAA
>CAUYRH010031759.1:0-36972 GCA_963574655.1 Perodicticus potto
ATCTGTACTGATAGCAATGCTGAAGAGAGACGTGTCAGGCCTCAAACCTCACTCAGACCAGAACCTACACCCTCGCCTAACCTGGTAGGAGACAGGAGGAGACTAATCTATAGCTTTCATATGAAGGCTAAAACCCAGTTACGCACAGATATTAATGGTGCATCCATCAAAGGCCAAGCTGAATGTGTTTCCTCCCTCGGCCTTTGTCTGACACACCCCATGGGCTGCAGTCCCACGGCCACCACTGTCCCGGCCGTCCCTACCAGAACAAATCCTCACGCAGCTTCCTCACAAACCCCCTCTGTTTAAGGGAAGTGCTTCTCAGCTGGAAAGAACAGGCAGCCTGGCCGGGGTGGCCTTCAGCGTGGGAGAGGAGGAGGCTGGGACGTCATGTGGGGCAGTTAGTGTCACTGGGTCCCAGCACTGAGGCCTGTGCACATCCCAGTCCATCCTGAGACCACACACTCTCACACACACTCTCACACTCACTCACATCCAGACACACACTCTCACCCACCCTCTCACACACTCTCACACACACTCACACCCTCTCACACTCACTCACATCCACACACACACTCTCACACACTCTCACACTCACTCACACACTACTCAAATTCACACACTCACTGCCCACACACTGACGCACACATCCCCATACACACTCACATTCCGGTGGCCTCTGTTAGGGGTGGGGCATCACTGGCCCAGCGGAGAGTCACATCCTCTTCCAGTCAAATCCGTCCCCCAAGCCATGCTAGGCAGAGCTGCTCAAACACGGATAACCCAAGTCTCCTGCCCAGTGCTCCTCCCCGCCTGCCCCCATCACCCCTTCTTTCCAAGGTCAGTCCTACCCTGCTCACTGGGGAACACTGTTCTGAGGCGTCCCTGTGCCCCACTGTTCCTTCCCTCCCCCTGACAGGCCCCAGCCCTTGCTACCCGTGTCCTGTGAGCCCTCCAGGCCCGGTCTGTCCTTTTCCTGCCTCTGTCTCCACTCCCAAGCCTGCTCTAACCCCCTCAGAATCAGTTCCTCTGCGTCGTCTCTTTGTTTCTCTCTGTTTCCTGTGTCTCATCTTGTCAAACGAAGGGGACACTCCACTTGTTGAGGACAGAGGCACCCTCATCTCTCCCTGCCAGGGACTGGAATAGCAGAAGATGGCAACCCCCTGGGTGGATGCCACTTGGCAGATTTCAGGGTTCTTGACCAAAGAACAGCCTCACTGCTGGCCTGAGAGGGGACCCTCTGGAAGGGTTCCAGCAGCCAGAACAGGACTGGAGTCAGAACTATCCTCTACGGCTTTGTCACTGAGGGGGCAGGTGCCAGCAGGTGGCAGACCCATCACCTGGGGAGATGATCTGTCTCTGTCACCGGCTGGTTAGTTTGCACAATAGACAGTGGTGATGAACCTGGCCTGTGCATGTTTCCTCTGCTCTTCCAGCCCAGCTGTCACCTCACGCTCAGCATTAACACGCACGATGGCCGAGCTGCCCGGTCGCCAGTGTCTTTACCTTCTTCTGCTTGGTGGAGGTCAGTGCTGTCTTTTAAGTCTTCATCCACCCAGGGGCGAGACCCCGTCCTGGCTCTAGGCTCCCCCTTCTTTCTCTGGATGCGTCTGTCTGCATTTTTAAAGATCCACACAATCACAATGCAGAGAACCGCTACCAAGACCGGAGTCAGGAACAGCATGGTTAGGAGTCTGATCCCGACGCGCTGCCCGCACTGGGGTTTAAACAAACAGGCAGAGATGGGAAAGGCAGGGAGACGGAGGGAAGGGGGAGAGGCGTGCTGGCCAGGAGCAAAGTGCAGAACCTCCAGCTCTGTGAGGACTTGCAAAGGAGCAAAGATCACAGTCACGTGAGTGTGGGGTGTGTTGTGGGTCCTGCACTGCTGCACTCGCCTTTTGAAATTGTGTGCTGGATCAGTATAGTCTCAGACAACAATCGCTAGGATCTGAGTGCCCACCAGCGTGCTAGATCTCATCAGCAGGGGAAAGGCATTTAACCTTCCCCCTATGTCGTTTTTCTCTGGCAGCAGCGTATCTTCAACTTGCCTGAAGCTAGGAATCACCTGGAGAATCATTTTTAAAATAGATTTCCAGATACAAACTCAAATATGCTGAAAGAAAGTTTCCAGGAAAGAGGTGTAGGAACCTGCACTTTAAATGGCATGGTGGTCCCTCTGCCCTGAGGCTTTGCTGGTCCTTTCAGTGATGCCTGAGCCGGCATATGGGGGTGAGGGGTGGGAGGTGGGGAATCACATTTTGCACTAAAGAAAAACTTTGATCCAGAAAAAGTGAAACATTAAAATGACAGTTTGATTAATTATCCAGGGTGGCCATAAAATTCATGTACCATTTTTAAATAAACAACTATTTTAAATTGCACACCAACTTAATGGCCACTTTGTATAATAACTATGGCTTTTTTGTTGTTGTTGTTCAAACATCTTAGTCAGTTTGGGATGCTCTAACAAAAATACCATAGACTGGGTCGTTTAAACAAAAGAAACTTGTTTCTCATGATTCTGGAGGCTGGGAAGTTCAAGATCAAGGTGCTGACTAATCTGACTTCTGGTGAGAGCTCTCTCTTCCTAGATTACAGACTGGTGCCTTCTTTCCTGCAGTAACTTCACATGGTAGATGCTGAAGAAAGAGTTCCTCTCCCTCTTCTCTCTTCTTATAAGGCCATTAATCTCATTTGTCTAATCCTAATCCTAAATCCCAATCCTCCCCTAAAGGGCCTACCTCTAAATCTCAAAATACCATCCTATTGGGGGTTAGGACTACAGCATGTGAATCTGAGGGGGACACATTCTGTTTATAGCAGCAAGGTACCAAGTATGCGTAATGATAGCATTTGAGTAAAACAAAGTGGAGAATACTATACGTTTATATGTGCTTATATATTCATAATGTTTTCTGGAAGAATATACTATAAATTTTAAATAGCAGTTCTATCAGGATTACTAGTTTTGCAATTACTTATTTATTTCCAAATAAAGAGTTAAAAACGGGTTACTTGATTTGGGGATGGTGGTAACTAGATAGATGAGAAAGAATTTTTCCTGTTACAACTAGTTTTTAACTATTCAAAAATTGAAATACATGTTATTTATTTCAATATAATTTTTGTGTTCTTGCTTCATTATCTTATATATTGTGATACTCTTCCTGAATTTGCATTTCCGAGGGCATGCTCCTGATCTTTTTCTGGGACCAGTGGTAACTACACAGTGAGTAGCGTTCATGCTCCTCTGGGAGAGACATTTTCCCCAAGACACACGGATGATTTTTGCCTTTCAACGCTGATGTTAAATCTGATGATCCTGTATCCTGCTTTCCTAACATCTGACCTGCGCATCTGAGGGAGAAGCCAAAGGAATTTGAAAGAGAACTTTTTAGAAAAGAGACTTCTCCGAACATTGAAAGACACAAACAAGCCGTTCTCAAACATTTCTATCAAGTGCTCATTTAGCAAGCAATATATCGAGTGGGCAAGTTCAAAGCTTGAAACAGGATTTGCTGGTCTGGTACTACAGGATCTTATCTCAGTTCAGATGGGAGGCTGGAAAACAGAAGGAATTCATAGATCTTTTTAAACCTAACTAGCCCCACACTCACTAACGGCAACCCTCCAAAGGGTATTTACTCTGCAGCGAATTGCCCAGAGAGTTGTATGGTGCCAACATCTATCATGTATTACTGTAAGCCAGAACGGTGCTAACCCTTTATCTACATCCTCCCATTGAATGTTCAGGGGGAGGCACCTTGTAAGAAACTCCACTGCCCTAAAAGAAAAGAGAATGAAGAGCTACCCTCCTTGGCCAAGGTGTAGTGAATGAGTTAGAGCAGGAGCCCTCAAAGTGTGCGCCTGGATTAGAAACAGCAGCAGAACCTGGGAACTTGATAGAAATGCCCATTCCCAGGTCCCACCCCAGGCCTACTGAATCAGGAACTATAATGGAAGGGTCCTGCTATCCAGTTTCAACAGCCCTCCAGGGGGGGTTGGATACTGGCTAAAGTCTGAGAACTGCTGGGCTGGGGGAAAGGCCCTCTTCTCATGGTCTTTACTTTATCCCAAATTCAGATTCTCCAAACCAGCACTCCCTACACCAACCAGAAGAGCCAAGTACTCTAAACATCAAATGTATATTGAAACATTTTTCACCTAGTATCTTAATAACACACAGTATCTTGCACCTAGTAATCTCCCAGTAAATACAAAGTTTTAAGAATGGAAGTGACGGTTTTAAAACCATATTGAGGAAGATGAATCTGGTCACACAATCAGGTGCCAGTAGAGACGGTGGCCAGGAAAGCACATCAAAGAACCAGAGTAGTAGGCGAGACCTAGCAGGGCCCTTACCTTGGAAGAAAACTGTGGGACTGGGAAGAGGGGTTGTTTGCATGAAATTTGGGGGCCTCTGGAAATGATACGGTTCACATGTGGGGGATTTTAGAATGGGAGTCAAAGGTTGTATGTCTCCTTCTCCCAGCAAATCACACATTCCAGTCCTCACTTTGTCCCACTCTTTACTTCCCTGGGGAAAGGGTTTGGGATTTCACAGGCTTACTGAATTCTTTAACCCAGTGAGTATTTAAGTGGAGCTATGGCATGGGTGGAGAGAGGCTCTTCACAGAAAGAGCTCTCAGGAATAAGAAAATAGGTCTCAGAAAGTTGGGGCTGGTTCAAGACCATGATTCGCCAAGCGAGTCTGTCTCTGCCTCTGTCAAAACATTAATGTTGATATTGGGAACTTCCCAAGTGCGTCTTTTGCTCACCCAAGCAATATCTAATCTGTGCTGCTTCAACTTGGACTGGGGCTCATAAAAGAAGAATTAGAGTAATTATCCAACCATTGTGTTGTATTATTATTTGAAATCAATGTTTTTATATTAAAGAGCTTAGCTACATGCTTTCTAGACAAGGAGATGGAAACTCTGTGGTGATTATTGGCCAGAAATATTCTAATAGAAAAAAGTCATGCTCTAGAAGCAATATTATATGATATTTATCAGTATTATATTTATTTTCCATAAAAATTGATTGCTGTTTTTCTGCAAATAAAAATAAGCAAGTGAGTACTTCCTAATCTTATTTCTCCTCTAAGAATAAATTATTGAGATACCATTTTACAAAACAAGATGGCTCTTGATAAAAGCACTGTTGGCTTAGCATTTGAGGAGATGCTTATTGTGTTAGTTTCCTAGCGCTGCTGTAACAAGGTCTCACAAACTGGATGGTTTAAAACAAAGAAATGTACAATCTTACAGTTCTGGAGGCTAAAGTCCAAAATCACGGTGTCAGCTGAGCCACCCTCCCGGGAAAGCCCAAGAGGGAAGCTGTCCCCTGCCTGTCCCTTAGCCCCAGTGTTTGAATATTGTTTGGATGCAGAAAAGAAATGCTCAGGAAATCTCCCAATGTCAAAGTTAATGTATTGACAGGGGCAGAGACAGCCTCACTTGATGAATCACGCTCTTGAACCAGCCCCAACTTTCTGAGACCCATATTTTCTTTCGAGTTGGAGCTCTTTCTGTGAAGAGCCTCTCCCTGAGCCCATTGCCACTCCACTTACATGCTCAGTTGGGTTAAATAATGCAGTAAGCCTGTGAAATCCCAAACCCTTCCCCAGGGAAAGTGAGGAGTGAGACAGACAAAGGTAGGATTGGTGATTGCTGGTATCATTGAAGTTCTTTGGCTTCTAGACACTTCTCTCCTGTGTCTGCCTCTGTTGTCTCATGGTGTCCCTATGTGTCTTTGCATCAACTTCCCCCTGGGGAGCTCAATCTCTGAGTGTCTTTTCCTCTTATAAAGATATGAGTTGTATTGAATTCGACCCCACCTTAATGGTGGGTCAAGCATGGCTGACCATGCACTTGCCCCATCACCATTCTCTGACCTTGGCTTCTGCCTCACTCTTCCACTAACATAGCCCTTAGGGGAGAAGCAAAGCTCTCTCCTGAATACATTGGGGCCTCTCAGATAATCTGGAATAATCTCCCTAAAACAACTTCCAAAACTGACCAAAATCAGCCACTATGCTAAAAAATTAAAAACATCATCAAAGAATTCTATGTTAAAACGAAAGTATCCCATCTCAGATAGTGTACTAATTTTTCAAACATTCAAAGAACAGATATTACCCAGGCCAAATTAAGTTTCAGAGTATATATAAGCATGAAAAACTGATCAAATTATTGAGAAAAATTAGTATAATCCTATTAATAAATGGCAACAGAGATAGCAGACCACACACACACACACAAAAGATCATGCGTGCAAATGAAATGCATTGCCAGAAGTGCAAATACAAAGAATCAGAGGCCTGTATCTGAATTTTAAATGATCTTGGAGTGGATTAGAACAGAATTTGCAAAGTCAACTAACAGAGACAGGCTGGCTTTGCTTCGTTAATTGTAATGAGCATTACAGAGTCATAGCTGCTGTGTCCTGAGCATTTTCCGTCTGTCAGGCACTGTGATAATCACATGATAGCATTTAACACAAGGTAGATATTGAGAAGATTTCCCCCTGAACTCCTGTGTCCCCACATAGCAAGAAAGGGATTCCCGCCTGGCTCCTGGGCCTCCCTCTCAACCTTCCCTTGCTCACTGCTTAGCAAAGGATTCCTGTGTGGCTCACGTCTGGAATCTTTATTTCCTAGAGGCATGCATATAGACCGTTTCTTCCTCCTGTAGTAAGTCTGCCGGAGCAGTAAGCCCACTGGAGCAGAACTGGAAATGGCGTTGGGAGGCGAGGGCATGTGAACTCCTGCAGTTCCCTTCTTTGGTAGTTGTGAAGAGGAAGACGTAGCAACCTGATTCTGCCCACAAATCGAGCTACATTCTCCAACTGGCTTTTGACAGCAATGAAACTGATTATTTGAGTTGATATTTCTGATTCCTGGCTCTATGTCTAAACTCTGAAGGACAGAGAGAAGGGTGGTTAATAATCCCACTAAATCTCATCATCCTTTTTTATTGAAGAAACTGAGGCTTGGAGAGGTTAGGCAATCCAGATGAGCAGCCTTGGGTGTGTCTCCAGGACAGGCTGCCGTGCTCGTTCCGGCTGGAAACCGTGACGTAAAGGCACCGTAATGAAGTTGCATCTGCACAACTTCCTGGCCCACATTGTGGCTGCAATCATTCTAGGGCTCCATTGGGAAGACTATCCTGTTGGGTCATAAATCTGGCAAACGCTCATCTTTATAAAATAATGCCGAGTGGGCTTCCAAAGTATTCGTCAACCTGTAATCCTGTTAGTGGTGCACGATGTTAAAAAACTCATTCTGACACATGTTAAAGAAGACTATTCTGACACATGGTAAAGAAAACTATTCAAGTGTCAAGTAAAGGAAAAAAAAATCAAGATTTTTTTAAAGCGTCAAAGTTAGCGTTATCTGCAAGTCTCACTGAGGACTGCAGACTGGGGCTGCGGCCCGGGAGCAGCGCTGGCGGACTGTAGCCAGCATAGCATTTCAGCCCACTGTTTATGCACAGGTAGTGGGGATTCAGGATGTGCAAAATCAATTAAACTTGCTCAGAAGTTACATTAAAGCAGAGCCCCATCAAGGGGTGGAGGTAGGAAAACACCTGGTTATGGATTACAGGCGTATGATCACTCACCCACAGACATTAGCTCATAGGTAGGAAAAGGCAAGGACGAGGGTCATTTATCTTCTAAAGAATATCATGACTCAGGCAGGAGACAATGGGGGGGAGTGCTTTGTCTTCAAAGCATCTTTCTGGAGAGCTGCACCTCATCAGAGTCAGGGGCATTGTAAAACTTGGCTACAAGCAGAAACGCAGAAATGTGATTCCTTGGGTTTGCTACTTTGTCTTACACTCAGGACTACTGTAGTAGGGGAGAGAGATTGGGCTCAACTCCAGATACAACAAGGACAAGTGGGGATTTGTAGCCAAGGAGCAGGGCAGGGGTCAGCGCATGGAAAATCACTGAGAGGAAACACTAAGATCAGGAGGATTCTTGCTGAGCAGGCCAGGGGGGACCCGATATCAAGCGGAGTGGAGTGGACTTGGAGGAATTTGATCAGATACTAGAGCTGGGGCATTTCCATAAACTGACAGAATTCTTGCTAAAACTACACTAAGTGAGCCAAGGACAGAATCCAGTGTTGGGACCTCGTTGGAAGGGGGGCTCAGAGGAGCCTTACTCAAGTTTGGTCAAGGAAAATCTTTGTCAGTTAAGAATTTCTGCCTCGGTGCAATGGTGCATGCCTTAGGTGCTATGGAGGCTGAGGTGGGAGGATTACTTGAGCCCAGGAATTTGAGACTAGCCCGGGCAACATAGCAAGACCCTGCCTCAAAAAAATAACATGCACAAAAAGTAGGAGTTTCCACTGATGCATGTTGTTATCAACATATGACACTGTTCTCTTAGGGGATATGTATGGAGCCACCTACACTCACCTACATAAGCAAGTTTGCTATGGGTCAACCTCAGAAGGTAGCTGGGCTATATCTGGCTTGCTAGTACCCTAATCAGGAAGACTTCCTGGGGGGATCAGGGGAGATCCCTAGCACCAAGAAGCTATTGAGGAGGTCTCTGAGAACAGGACCTGAAGGGGGCTGGAAGAGGTTACCGTGGAGCTGAGCTCCTACTTCACAACCATGCTGTGGGCAAATCACACACCAGAGGGCCTGGACCAAGAGTGCTTCCTACATGTGAGAGTAATAGAATAAATCAGAAGAGGAACATTTGGTAAAATTGGCTATAAAGAATTTTAAAACATCTATATCAAAAATAGCATATGCAAAATTTAAAGACAATCAAATCAGAACAGTTATAACAAAAATGACATAGAAAAAACATAATAAAAGTTCGTACAAATTGATAGAACTGTCAAGATCCAAATAACAAAACAGCAAAATAGGCACAAAGATAGCCAAAGAATATTATTAGCACAAGAGAAACATACAAGTCTCTAAACTCCAAAGTGTTCAAACTCCAAAGTGAAGTATAAATTAACAACAGAATACCAGGTTTAATTTCTCAAATCAATCTACCAACTCAGATAGACCCCTCCACACCTCATTGAACTATATTAAAATATAATAGCCAAATTTGGGCCCATCATGGTGGTTCCTGCCTGTAATCCTAGCACTTTGAAAGGCTTAGGTGGGAGAACTGCTTGAGCCTGTAAGTTTGAGACTGGTCTGGGCAACATAAGGAGGATCTGTCTCTACAAAAAAGATTTAACAGTTAAGCCAGGAGTGGTGGCACTTACCTGTAGTTCCAGCTACTCAGGAGGCTGAGGCAGGAGGATCACTTGAGTCCAGGAGTTCGAGGTTGAAGTGAGCTATGATTCTGCCATTGCACTCCAGCCTGGGTGACAGAGCAAGATCCTGTCTCTAAAAAAATATATCTAATATATCTACTCTTGGCAAGAGTGAGACAAAATAGCCTTTCTCATTTCCTATACATCTGGGGTAAATTCAGCCTTTATAAATATGAAAAGAAAATTTCCAGTATTAGTTAAGTATCTTTTTTTTTTTTGTAGAGACAGAGTTTCACTTTATCACCCTCGGTAGAGTGTTGTGGTGTCACACAGCTCACAGCAAACTCCAAATCCTGGGCTTAGGAGATTCTCTTGCCTCAGCCTCCCGTAGCTGGGACTACAGGCACCTGCCACATGCCCGGCTATTTTTTTGTTTTGCAGTTCGGCCGGGGCCAGGTTTGAACCTGCCACCCTCAGTATATGGGGTCGGCGCCCTACTCTGAGCCACAGGCACCGCCCTTGTTAAGTATCTTTCGAAGAGTAATTTTTTTAACTTTTTTTTTTTTTTTTTTGAGCCTCTGACACATGGGCTCAAGTGATCCTCCCAGCCCAGCCTCCTGAGAAGTTGGGAATATAGGTGTGAGCCATGCCTGGTTCTGAAGAGTTATTTTATACCAAAAATTTCTTTCTTAGAAATAAACCTCAAGGCTCGGCGCCTGTGGCTCAACGGGCTAAGGCGCCAGCCACGTACACCTGAGCTGGCGGGTTCGAATCCAGCCCGGGTCTGCCAAACAACAATGACGGCTGAACCAAAAAATGGCCAGGCATTGTGGTGGGCGCCTGTAGTCCCAGCTACTTGGGAGGCGGAGGCAAGAGACTCGCTTGAGGCCAGGAGTTGGAGGTTGCTGTGAGCTGTGATGCCACGGCACTCTGTCCAGGGTGACAGCTTGAGGCTCTGTCTTAAAAAAAAAAAAAAAAAACGAAAGAAACCTCAAATAAAGAGTCTGAAAAACAAAAGAAGCTTTTTGTATAATAATGTCCATTTAAAGCACTACTTCCAATAACAGATAATGAAAAACAATAAATAGCAACAGTGGAAAGGTGATTAAATAAATTGTGACAGACTAGTAAAAGGCAAAGTAAAACTATGTTTTGTGGAATGCTTAATAATATGAGAGAACAAATGGAAATTTATTCAAGTAAATCAACATTAAATTGAAAATAGCATTGGGTACAAAATTTTTTTTCTTTATTAAATCATAACTGTATAGGTACAAAAATTACATTACAAAATTTTATATACAATCTATAGCACAGTAACAAATTTTGTAGTACTATATACTATATGGGATATTATAAATATGCCTAACAAAACTTAGGACTTTTGTCAAAGTATTAATAATGGTGCTCTCTGAGTGGTAGTTGATTTTCAATGTTCCTATTTATATTGATCAGTAGCTTCCAGTTTTTCGACAATCAATATGTAATATTTCTATAAATTTTAAATGGTAAAAATAAGCTCTTGAATATGAAAGAATTTTTTAGTGGTGTCCAAGAATTGTTAATGAAGAGAGACACCTGACCCAGTGCACTCGGGGCCAAACTCCTTGGGTTTTGGTCCTGGATTTGTGTCTTACCAGCAGTGTGCTCTTGAAGGGACTATTTAATCTCTTCATACTCTCCTTTGTGAAATGGGGACAGTAGCAGCACCCAGCCCATCGGCTTCTTGTAAGGACTAACTGAATTAATAGATGTGAGGCCCATGGAGCAAGCCCTATGAACATGACATAGTTCTCAGATACCACACTCCTTGAAAGCAAGGCCCATTTCTCCTGGTTCTTTTACATCTTCCCCGGCATCCTTTCAGCAAAAATCCCGCAACAATAGCTCTGAGCCCACAGTCATGTTCCCTGGAGATAAAGCAAGAGGTGAGTCACTTTTTGCCCATTCCTGCCACTCCTTTTACTTGAGTATTCTGAGTATCAGCAGTGACCTGCCCAGCATGGACAGACTGTAAAAATATAGCTCTATTCATCATCATCGTATTACCATAGCAGAGTATTATTACTCAGTATCATAGGAAATAGACATTCATGAAAGCAAATCCCAAACCAGCCGCTTCACTTTTTGCCACCATGGTCTGTACACTTTTTGCCCTTAGAGCCACAGTCACACCTGCTGGCAGCATGAGAAACTGGGCAGTCCAGGGCTTTGCTGCTTGGAATGGAGAAGCTGTTTCCCTCTGTGTAAGGGGCAAGGAATTCTAGAATGCGGCCCAAAAGAGGTGGTGGGAGACTCTGATTCTGACTTTTAAAGTTGAAGTGTAGAATGGGAATAAGATCCCATTTAAGGAAAGACATTGACATCTAGAGAGAATCAAGTTACCAAAGCAAAGTGTCTTGGAACATAAGTGGGACACTGAAGGGAGAAGAGAGGTCCAAGGACCAAGCTGCCAAGGCAGAGACAACTACTGAGCACCAGGAACGTCCTCCAAGCTGGGGCCAGGGTTGTAAGCAGGCTCATTTGGAAGCCATGGTGGATGGTGTGGCGGGGGCCCCTTCTAGAGTCAGGGAGTGTGGCTGCCACTCACTCAGCCCTGCTCTCACCCCCAGCAGGACTTGCCTAGGTGAAGACCTGGTGAGAACTGCCCAATATCTCACCCCCTTCCTGAGGCAGCCCACATTCAGTTACTGAGCTTTGAACAGATTGAAACGCCCATCTCTCTCGCCCAAACCCGGACAGTTCTGACGGTTCTCTTCACAATCCTCTGGAGGCCTTATAGCCTAGCGGGAGAGGCAGAAAGCAAGCAAACCGGTGAATCAATAAAAACTTGCAGAAGATAATGAGGACATAAGGACATGTTGATAAGCGGCAACAGGACCTAAAAATTGGAGAGAAGTTAGAGTAAAAGAAGGGAGACTATTCCAGAAATTTCTGCCTTCATCTAGGTCACCATTTCTCCAAGGGCAAGTTACAATCCATCAGTGGGTAGTGAAAGCAAATTCCGTGGTTGTAAGCAACACTTTTTAAGGAAACAGCCTAGGTCAAGATACAACACAATAAAATAGAATAGAAAATTGAATGGATGGCATTCTGTAAGAGTAAATACTATTTCATGGTACTTAATGGAGTTAAAAAATGTTTGTGTGTCTGTGTATTGGTTGAAGATTAAAAGCACACTTCCTACTGCAGACGGTTGTCACAAGAGTTTTTGAAAGCCACTGGTGTCGTTGATTGGGAAGGCACACTGACATATGCAGATGGGGTTAAGGAACCAAGGCCAGGAAATGAATTTAAGAAGAAACTCAGAGTAGGCTGGAAGGACAAAGGGAGAGTGATGTCCTAGAGGGATCAGTGGCTCAGGCACCCTGAGAAGCAGGGACAGAGCAGGCGGTACAGCACATGGGTTAGTCTCATGAAGACCAGTGGTCACTAGTGCTGCCCAGGTGGTTTGCACCTTGAAGTAGCATCAGTCTCAGCAGAGACAAATTATTTATTTTGCTTTTTAAAAAACAAACACAAAAACCACACTCCTCCCAAAAAGCTCCCAAATCAGACCCCACCACTGGATGGCAGGTACAGACTTAGAGAGGATCTCAGGTTCAGTTTGAGTGGGTGAGCACATGGCTGGGCCTGGTGGCTCACACCTCTAACTCCAGCTCTCTGGGAAGCTGAGGCGGGTAGATCGCATGAGCTCAGGAGTTCAAGAACAGCCTGAGCAAAAGTGAGTCCCCGTCTCTACTAAAAACCCAAAAACTAGCTGGGCATTATGGCAGGTTCCTGTAGTCCCAGCTATTTGGGAAGCTGAGGCAAGAAGATTGCTAGGGGCCAAGAGTTTGAGGTTGCTGTGAGCTACGACGCCACAGCACTCTACCCAGAGCACAGAGTGAGACTCTGTTTCAGAAGAGAAGAGAGCTTGAGCACAGGGCTTGGCAGGGAGAGGCTAGCCATGCAGTCTCACTCAGAATGCAGGAGTCCCTCTTGTGGAGGGGCGAGTTCCATGGTTCTCTAGGAAAGTGAAATGTAAGAATAGCTGAACGAGGAGGAAGTGATGTTGACAGCAATATTCGAAGTGAACTGGGGAAGCGGAGGAGGCCGCAGTCAGAGGGTGTAGGGCATTACTGCACACACATCTCCCACAGCTCAAAACCTTGGATTCTGTATCCTTTCTTGTTATGGGTTAAATTGGGACCCCCCTCAAAGATACACTGAGGTCCTATCGCCCACTACCTCGGAATTTGACCTCATTTTAATACAGTGTCATTGCTGATGTAATTAAGTAAATGAAGATGAGGTCCCACTGAGTAGGGTGGGCCCCCATCCAATATGACTGGTGTCCGTACAAGAGAAGGAGGGACACACACGCACATACACAGGGTGATGACAGAGTAATACAAAAACAAGCCAAGGAACACCGGGGTTGCTGGCTGCCACCAGAAGCTGGAAGACTCAAGGAAGGATTCTCTCTTACAACACCCGGATGTCAGACTTCCAGGCTCTAGAACCACCCAGTTTGTGGTACTTTGCATGGCAGTCCCAGGAAACAAATAGATGCTCGGCATATTTGCATAAAGCATCTGGAAGGCCTGAGAAGCCCACATTGACCTAGAACATTACGTAAAAGAAAATTTCCTAAGAAAAATGTGTTTTAATACCAACCTTTACCTTCTTTTCAATCCAGATACTTTGGTATACTACTTATATCATGCTATGTTCAAGTGTTCAACCAGAAAGTAAGAGGTTAAACACATACATCGTATTTCAAAGAAAACCCTGTAAAGATCAGAGATTTGGATTCACTGCATCAGACCAAGCTTCTGTACTGTTTCAAGGATCACTGCGTAGCAACGATTTCTTCCCTTCCCCCTTGTCACTGGCCAGTGAGGCTGCCCACGCCATTTGTCCATTGGCAGCAGAGAACTCATAAGAAAAGCCCCGTCAAAAGACGCTGTTTGTGCTATTATCTAGGAGAGAGAGAGGTCTTATCTCTTTGCGAGAGTGCGCCCATGTGAATAATGATGGAGTGAGAACCGGGAGCCGTCACCATTCCCGAAAATAACATTAAATCGGAGAGCAAAGCATTTCAATAAGCCTGTTAGAATTGAACTCCCTGTTAACTAAGATGGGTTGACTCATCCCTCTGTGCAATAGAGCATTAACATCAATTTATACCACTCTGCGGTAAAATAAGGAATAACAGAGTGCTGCTGAAAGCTGGGTTGTCCCAGGAGAGGAGGTTGTTGTTGAGTAGAGGTGGAGCACCATGGACTCGGGAATTAGTGGCGATGGCCTCGCCCAAATAAACCCATTTCCTCACGTGGATTTGATACAGAGCTTATGTGATGCGAACTTATTTCTTGTTTTCTCCCTTTTGGGGGGTTACCATAGAAATCAAGACAATATTTAGAAAGCAGAATCTCTTTACTGGTAGGAAAAGGTCAGTTGGTAGGGTCAGAAGGAAGGGTCAGTAAGCAGGAAGGTTACTGAAGGAAATGCAGAGATGACATCAAGTGCAGCGTAACCACAAAACCCAGAATTCAGACTTTGTCACACCCTCTCTTAGCTCACACTCTAGAATGGCAGTTTGGCAGTTTTCCTAAGACAGAATTACAGGTAAAGCTAATTGTTCTACAAGGTGGAACTGAGATTCCTGCCATATGGTGATTAACCAGGCAGCTTGCCAGCAGCTTAGGAAAAAGCCAGAGCTTAACTTCAGATTTAAGCAGCCACAAATTACTTAAGGAGGTTTATGGATACTGAGGGATTTTGCTAATTCCCCAGTGATTTTTTTCAGGATATCTATACTTACAGGAAAGAAATGAATTCTCACTGGAAGCTGGGCATGGTCGCTCATGCCTATAATTCCAGCACATTGGGAGGTCAGTTGGAGAGGATCATTTGAGGCCAGGTGTTCAAGACCAGTTTGGGCAACACAGAGAGAACCTCTTTCTACAAAAAATGAAAAATTAGCCAGGTGTGGGTTTCCATGTCTATAGTTCCAGATGCTTGGGAGGCTAAAGCAGGAGGATTACTTGGGCCCTGGAGTTGACAGCTACAATGAGCTATGATGGTGCCACGGCACTCCAGCCTGGGTAACAGAGTGAGATAATGTCTCAAAAAAAAAAAAAAAACCTCATTGGAAATTATTAATTTATATTCCTAATTTCCATACATAGAGAAATACTGGTGATACTGTGATCACCAGTAAGACAATCATGGACTTGATGTCTCTCAGATGACCCCAACTTCCTACTAGTTGACAAGTGGCTATCATGGGTTGCAGGACAGTCACCTACAGATCTGAAACATTAACCAGATCTTCTGATTCCCAGGTTAACATTCTCCTCACTGAGCCCTGGAGTCAACAACCTGGCGTTAAATTCCCACTCAAACACCTACAGACTGTGTGACCTTGGGCAAGTCATTTAACCTCTTCAGTCTTCTTTTACTTTATCCACAAAATGAAGCCAAAAAAATCTTTCCTTCCTCTCTGGCAGAGTAGTTGGGTCAGTACTTGGAAATTGGCAGACTTGTTTACATAAGGGCAAGATTGTTTAGACCTCCCCTCTGTGGGCGGGACTTCCCCTCTGGGGCAGAACCTCCATCTGCTGATGATGAATGATAAGATGGCAGGGTTCTTGAGTTCCTGTCAGGAAGATAATGAAAAAAATACACAAACTCTGGGTCTCTTTTTTTTTGCTGTTTTTTTAATACCTTAGTGCGCAGCATTTAACATGGATTAGGAATATCAGGCTGGCACAGTGCCTATACGAGAATTGATTCCATCAGATTTTCTATGAAACCCCAAAAACAAGGTGCCACCTCCGTTTTCTCACTTCCAGTCAGCCCCTACCCCTCACTAGTGTTTGCCAAAGGGCAAAAGATGTGAGGCACCTTTGGAGATCTCCTCTGCCATTGTTCCTATTGCTTATCTAGCCAGATTTGCATTTTAACCTAAAATGTAAGGGAAAGGACAGCTACTCTAAAATACCAATTATCTTTGAGTTCAGTTTCCACTCTGTGAAATAGTCCCACTAGCACTTTCCATTTTCAAAACATGTAAAATAATAAAGAAGCATTATTATTTGTTGTCTTTTATTCCAATACCAAGTTTGAGATAAAACATCCCTAAAAGGGGGTGGGTAAGGTGGATAGTTGTCTAGCCTGGTGCCACAGTGCCTGTCATAATAGCTGCTCAATAAATATTATTAAAGGAATAAATGAATGAATGGAGAGTATTCACAAGTGAAAATACTTAGCAGTGAAACTAAGCATCTTTAAAAATTTTACTTGACAATCCAATATCTTGCACAGCCAGCTCAACTTCTGTCATTTCCCTCAGAGACTCCCAAGGCACCTCATTGGGTCCCAGGAATAGATAGAAAACTGCAGTTATGGAACCTTTAGAAGCATTAATAGTTTTTTCTTACATTTTTGCCTTTATACTGAGACCTCTATTTTTAGAGAAAATTGTCAATTAGATTTGCTCAAAGAATATTATTTTGTTTATTCATGTATTTCCATAAAATTAGAATCTACATTCCCCAGTAATAATTACCATGTGATTACACACAAATTTTATGTCCTATTTAACATTCCTTGAAGTTGTTTCACCTAGTTGAGCTTTTTAGTTGAAGTTAACATGAGAAAAATCGAAAAGCAAAGGGATCCTATAATGTGCCTGATTTTGGCAAGATTGCGCAGTACTGTAGTGATCTAAACAAGAAACATCCCTATTTTTCCCATAAATTCCAGATGCAGCCAGAACTCTCAAGGACCGTTTCTTAAACTGGATGAAAATATTTGTATTTTTTGTGTGTCTAAATAGGAAGCTACAAATGTACTCTCATGCTATTTACTGAAGGGGGATTTATAAAATGAAAGAATCTCAGTGTTGACAATATATTATTAGTTTGCATGGGCTTCTGTAATGGAATGCCATAGACTGGCTATTCAGATGGTTTGAAGAACAGGGATTTAGTTCTTCACTGTTCTGGAGGCTGGAGGTCCAAATCAAGGTGTGAGGAATGTTGGCTTCATCTGGAGGTCTCTCTCCTTTGTTTTAGATGGCCATCCTCCCACCATGTCCTCACATGGTGGCCCTTCTGTGTATGTACATCTGAGTCTCAATCTCCTCTTCCTGTAAGGACACTCTCAGGCTCACCCTAATGACCTCATTTTAACTTGGTTGTCTCTTTACCGGTCCAGTCTCCAAATACGGCCACATTCTGAGGTGCTGGGTGGTGAGGCTTCAACATAAGAATTGGAAAGGAGGCTCGGCACCTGTGGCTCAACAGGCTAAGGCACCAGCCACATACACCTGAGCTGGCGGGTTCAAATCCAGCCCAGGCCCGCCAAACAACAATGACGGCTGCAACTGAAAAATGGCCAGGCATTGTGGCGGGCACCTGTAGTCCCAGCTACTTGGGAGGCGGAGGCAGGAGACTCACTTGAGCCCAGGGATTGGAGGTTGCTGTGAGCTGTGATGCCACAGCACTCTATCCAGGGTGACAGCTTGAGGTTCTGTCTCAAAAAAAAAAAAAAAGAATTGGAAAGGAGGCATGATTCAGAGAGTAAATATATTTAACACAAAAGAAAAGGGAACTAAAAGTTCCCTCTTCCATTTCTCTTTCAAAGGTGCACCAGTAGATCCTTGACATTGGGGAAATTTTGAATAACAAATTCTACTATAGACTATGATTTTTCATAAAGTATGATAAGTCTAATAGAAGAAAGCAAAGTATCTCTTTGGACCCTTGCAGATGGTTACTATAAAAGCGGCAATGAACAGAAAACTGCTAAGTCTGGTGGCAGTGGAGATGCTGGCAGCAGGCTGGGCTCTTTCACCAGCCAAGAGATTGTTCTTGCACATTTTGTTCAAGTACACCTGATTCCTTACCACTAGCCTAGACTATAAGTCTATCATGGAGTTTTCAGATCACTTGCAAATAACTTAAACCTTGGAAGGAACGTGTGAGGTAAAGGTCCACTGTACTTGAAAAATCACCTAGGACCCTGTTCAATGGAGTCAGTGTGACTAACCTCATGATGGGATGCATCAGTCAGTCAATCAATCACTGTCTGTCAAACCACCACAACATCATGGTCGCTAACTCCAGAGCAAGTCATGTGTCTCTCCCAGACGTGTTTCCAAAGTCCCAGGACTTTATTTAAAGGTCAGTATTACAAATTTCTGCTGCTCCTGACGCCACAGACGTTTGTCAGTGTTTCCCATCCCTGTTTGCTTTCTTGGACTCTATTATAAATGGAAAATTTGAAAACATGTTTTAATTATTGTTACAAATAAATCATATATGATAGATACAGAGGGGTGGATTTCAAAAGGAGAAAGACTAAATATAAATGAGAAACTCTACCTCTTTCTAAGGATTTAAACAGACTCTGGTATAGAAGGAGAAAATGCCATCGTAATTGGAGTAGGAGTTATATAGAAGCCAACATCCTGCAGCATCACCGGGAATATAAAGGCATTCTGGAATGATTCAAGAACGCTCTCTTCTATTGAACGTTATTTTAACAATTTCAAGTACTATTCTTACTTAAGTTTCATACCACATGCTCTACTAGAAGAATTTAAAACAGCTTACTGATCTACATAAGTCTAAAGATACAGCAACTTGGTGGGGAAGGAAACCGATTTTACCTACAATCATATGTACTTACAATTCCTCAAATAAGGAAACTAGGTGGCCCTTCATAAAAGCTCTGGATTCTAACTTTTCTTACCTGCTAAAGCAAATATAATAGAACAACCCACCAAAACCATAAAAATTCATCTCTATCTAGTGTTAGATTTTTCCATATTTTTGAAAATACGTAAGCAATGCACATGACACAGAATTCAAAAGGACAAAGAATCAAAAGAAGAACAAATTTATCTCCCTTTTCACGCGTCCCCTCCATCAAGATAAACACAGCCAAGGGCTTTTACCTGTCCTCCCAAAGGTATTCTATAAGAACATATGAATATGAAGGCCCCCTCCCCCGTATATATCATTTCAGAAACATGTGCAGGAACCAATCCCAACTAATTTGGAGATTTCACACACTCCACTCCAAGGCCCTAGGACTGGGTCTAGAGTCTAGGACCTCCTGTATTCTTGCCCAATGGGGCCACATGATCTGCAGGCCCATGGCTCTTCCCACTGCTCACAGGCCCTGCTCCATCTGCCTGGCTTTCCCTGGACCATTTCCTCACTCCTCCCTGACCAGAGAGCAGGAGCCCTCTTGGCAGAATCCTCACCACCCACAACCCTGTTCCTTTTCCTTATCTTTCTCTTCCATCCCCAGCCCCAAGGAAATCTTTGCTACTTTGAGGGAAGGAGCTCTTCAGCTCATGATATCTTAAACATTTTTCTGAGCTTAGAATCCTTTATTCCCCTAACATTTTTATGGAAACCAAAGCCAGAGTCTTGCCAGTTACGTTCTGTCTGTCACATTCCTCCTCTGAGAGATAAGCAGGAGATCTATCGCCAATTGAAAGAGGCCGGGCACAGAGCACAGTATCCAACACAGAGCTCAGAGCCCTGCGTCCCCCAGCCCCTGAACTGCAGCCACATTGCTCCTTGTATTCACTGGGCTCCTCACACCACAGGGTCTTTGAACATGCTATTTCCTCTCTCTGCCAGACTCTTTACCTCTTTTCTTGGTAAGTAACCCCTTTCAGCTCAAATGTCACTTCCCAGGAGCCTTTCTGGGCCTATTCATACCTTTAAAAAATCTTACATGGCACAGTGTACCCCTCCTGGTAGCCACTGTCCTAGCTGACTCTTAGTATTCATGTGCCTGCTTCTCCCTCCAGGCTGAAGCTCTATAAACAAGAGACTATTTGGCTTTGCTATCACTCTTGCCTAGTGGAGTAGCTGACAAATAATGAATGGAATGAATAAATGTGTGAATAGATTTAGGCACTCAAATACCTGCTGAATGAATGAATGTGAGCTCTCCTTAGCCCTCTTCTCCTCTATTCTGTGAGCCTGTCTGGTTTACTTATTATGTCTACTGTCAATGAGACATGTGTCTTCTACCAGGTATGATATTAACATTCTACAATCTATTACATCCCTTTAAATCATCTTACCTACTTGGAAGTGGTTGCCCTCTGGGGCTTATTGCTAAATTTTTGATTTATCATTTAATTCGTGTGTGGAGTTGCAGTTAGCCAACCCCTTTCAAATCATTTCCTTCGTTTCTTTTACCTGAGCATTTGTTTTAGGTGTGAATTATACCTTCCCACCTGAAATCTTAATACCTTTTCACCTAGCTTCAGACTGCAGTCTTAGGGTCATGGAGACAAGAAATATGCATTGCATGCAATTTTCAGCTAAAAGAAACCAATTTTTTAGTTGAGTCTGGCAGATCACAAGTGAAACATGATGAATGAACCACTTGTTTAACAGAGGGCCCAGCCTGTGAGTCACATTAGTGTAATTAAGTTGTTCACTCACTCAATCCATGAGCACTTTGTCAGAGTGGAGCCACCTGCCAGAAATTTCTTCAGGCCTCCAATCACATGATTAATACATAAACATCAACACTTTTCAGAGACCAACATTACATCACTAGGAGACCTTTGGCTAAGTTTTAGTAGTAGTACTAGGTGGAGTATTTGTAATGGATGGCTCTAAACTTCCTAGAGAAGAGAGTTGGGAGCAGCAGTTTGTTTGGAAGACAGAAAGAAAGCTCCTTTTGGCTAGAAAATACTGAAGGTTAATGTCATATAATGCTCTAGCCTATTGAAGACTGTGAAGGGGAAGGTGGACGGTTCCTCCAGTCTCCCCCTCTTAGTACCAACTGGTATATGAATTCTTTTTATCTCTACTTCTGAAAACAAACTGCTGGTTTTTTTCTGGCTACCCCCCCATGGAAAAATGGTCACTTTTAGTAATAGCACTACAACTTTAAGCCTTCAAAATTAAGATAATTGGTTTAATTCATTGTGTATTCTGCCCAGCACCAGGAAAACAAAAGGTGCTTAATATTACATCTTGATTATGAGATTACACAGTGGTTGATGGCTGGGTTGTCCACAGACATCCCTTCCTTACATATTGACACAGTATATTTTACTTTTTGTGCTAGTTAGGCTTTAGCACTTTTCTGAAAGTTAGGGAAGGTATTGTTTTTTTTGTTGTTTTGTTTTGTTTTTACAGTTTCTCTTATTTGGTTTAATTTCTCTTTTTCACCTTCCCTCCTCTCCTCCCTTTCACCACACCCATTCTTCATCCCTACCCCCGTCTGCCTCTTTTTGGCTGTTTCAGTCCAACAAAGCATCATTGAAAAAAAAATTTAAAGATTCTCTTCTCGTCTTTATAAATCAACTCACTAAAACCTCCTAAGCCAGAAGGTAGTATTTTTCACAATTTCAGAAACAGCATGATAAAATGCAGTGATGAGCTACCAGGGCTCTAAAGTGAGAATGGTGTCCCATTCAATGGGGAAGAGACATCCTCTGAGCCATTTACTAACATTTCAAGGTGCACTTAGATTTGCAGTTTCCTTTTCTACCAGGCTCCTGCAAAGAACGGACCCCGCAATTCAGACAAATGGCCATAAGGTGGCACAAGTGGGACAAACAGGACCAATCGAAGGCTATATTTCCATGAAATGTTGAAAAGTGCATTTTATTTTTCCACAATACAATTTCCAATTAGACGGTTGACCCTACATGGTGTTATTAAATATTATCTGAACAACAACATTTATATAAATAAACCAAAGGTTACATGAGGGAAAATAAATATAAGCCTTAGAAATGTGATTATTCATCAGAGAAATGCAAATCAAAATCACCCTGAGATATCACCTAAAGTTGTAGATGCTGATAGGGATGTGGAGAGAAAGGAACACTTTTACACTGCTAGTGGGACTGCAAATTAATATAACCTTTGTGGAAGGAAGTATGAAAAATCTTCAAAGAACTCAAATTAGACCTTCCATTTGATCCTACCAATCCCATTACTAGGCATCTATGCAGAAGAAAAAAGATCGTTTTATCATAAGGACATTTGCACTAGACTGTTTATCACAGCTCAATTTACAATCGCCAAGATGTGGAAACAACCTAAATGCCCACCAACCTAGGAATGAACTAACAAACTGTGGTATATGTACACCATGGAATATTATTCAGTCATAAAAAGGTGGAGACTTTGTCTTTTGTTGTAACCTGGATGGGTTGAAACACATTCTTCTGAGTAAAATATCAAAAGAATGGAAAAGCAAGTATCCAATGTACTCAATACTAATATGAAGCCAGTGGACAATCTAATATGTGCCCATGTAAGAGAAAAACTCAATTCCATTCAATTGAGGAGGATAGGGAATGAGGGAATGGGGAAAGGGGAGGAGGGAGGAAAATTGGTATGCTCCCACTTAATGGGCACTATGTAAGGGTATATAGCACACCTGGGTAGGAGACACACTACAAGATGGACTCTACTTAACAAATGCAAACATTGTAACATAATTGTTTGGTGCCCTCACATTAATCTTAAATTTTAAAGAAAGAAGAAGAGTGATTAGTCATGCTACTCTCTTCCCTGCCAGGGAGGAAATCTATGGGGCAGGAAACGTCTTCTCATCCTTGTGTTCCTTGTGGGCTGATAGCACTACAGGACTCTGCCAGCCCTGAAAGGTGTTTGGCAAATGCTTAGTTAATTGAGATCTTGGTCACCAAGAGGAGCCATCAGATCCTGATGCTGTACCCTTCCTTTTGGGGCCATGTCCTCTGGACTGATCAGAGTTGGACACTTCTCTAGGCCTTGGACTCTGGAAACCCTGGAAGCCCAGAAGAATGAAAAGAATAGGAATGTGGCAGTCAGCAGACCTGAAGTAGAGGCCTGTGCTGTGGGCCTTTGGCTATCATTGTGAAAATCCAGACACACAGACAAACAAATGAATAAATATAAGACCATAAAAAACTGGATGAATTGCAATGCACGTTCAACTCCCAGCCTTGAAGGGTGCCCAATGGTGGATTGGGGGCATTGATTAAGAAAGAATAGGATCCCATAGGATGGGACAGGGATATGTGGGAAGATCCCACTGCAGTTGGGAATATTTTGCTTCGGATGAGTCTTCTTTGCCAGTGGAAGTCTCCCCACTAGCAGCAAAGGAAGCTTCTCCAACCCCCAGCAGAAGTGCTAAACCCAACCTCAGAGAATGTGGCCTCCTTAGGGGCCTGCCCACCTTCTTCTGAGGGGATTAATCCTGCCTTTCAGTGGTAATGGCCTCCCCTGAGGCAGTTGCCAAGCAAGACACTGCTGATCCTGCTCAAGACCCTTCCCCACCTCACTTCTTTGCTTCTGGGTCTATGACTAGACTCAGGTTCCAGCAGACCTCAAAAGTGAGGGGCAAAGTGTGACTCATGATGAGGTTCATGACACTCCAAAAGAACTACTTTATTTTTCTAATTTATACAGGAATCCAGGGAATGTATGGGGTTGGGGATTAAGGGGATGGAATAATGATGGAAGAAGCATAAAATTGGATCAGGCTGAGTTTATTGGCGTGGGCCCACTGAGCAGAGCATCTGTATTTAATATGGCAGCTGAGGGCTCTAACAGTTTGCTGGGTTGGGGACTGAAACAAGGGCCAAAAGACGGCCCACCGTGAGCAAGATGAAAATGCCTGACAGCCCTTAGTTTAATGCAGGGGAGGATATTCAAAGGCTCAGGAGACTAGAATGATAGAGTGAATTTGTCATTAGAGATCTACTCACCCACACTGGGAGGGGCTGGAAGACATGCCTTTTACCCATACTTTGAGAAATAGATTTGCCAGGGAGCCGAGCATCCTTGAAGAGCTCTTCTCTGTGGACCAGACCTTACACTGGGACCATAGCCAGGCAATCGGAAAACCTAAACACAGTGGGAGTACTTGGGTCTTGGGGTGTCAGGGGCAAATGCTGTCATGAACCACCAAAGGCAGGGTAGTGTGGTTACTGCAATGGACAGCAGAGCCAAAGCAGCGACGGGAACAGCCTGACTCACCCAGGCTATTGACAATAGCTGGTTAATCTTGGTGTTCCTGGAAGTGAACGAGGTGGGCAGCCTACCAAACTCTTATTTGATCTGTATATGCAGAAAAGTTCCAGGTCAAGTGAACAAAAGCCTAACTCGAATCATAAAAACAGAGTCAGAGCCTCTTAGTCCATTTCCGAGACTTGAGCCAGTTTACAGACCCAGAACCCTTTGAAGGAAGGAGCCTGGCGTACAACTAAAAGTTTGTACTGTTCATCTTTCTCTCAGTATTCCCCAAAGAAACCGATAGCCTTTTACCAAGGTAACTGCATTGGGCGAAAGGAAATTATTAGACACTGGCTCTGAAGTGACGTTGATTTCAGGAGACCTGTGGTCCCCACGGCAGAGTAGGGGATTATGGAAGTCAGGTGATCAGTGGAGATTTTTCTGTTTTGTTTTGTTTACAGATGCATTTTCTGCTTATGTAGATTAGTGGAGTTTTATTTCAGTCCATGTAACAGTGGGCTCACCCCATGACCATTTCCCCATCTCCAGAATTCATAATTGGCATAGACAGCAGCTGACAGAATCTCCCCAGTGGTTCCCTGACCTGTGGAGTGAGGGCTATTATGGCGAAGGGCCAAATGGAAGCCATTAGAACTGTCTCTACCTAGGAAAATAGTAAACAGAAAGCAGTACTGCACTCAGAGGAAATGCAGAGATCAGTGCCACCGTCAAGGACTCAACAGGTGCAGACATGGTGATTCCCACAACATCCCCGTTCAACTCTTCTAATTGCTCTGTGTAGAAGACTGATGAATCTTCTAGAATGACAATAAATTACCCTAAGCTTAACCAACTAATGACTCCAATTGCAGCTGCTGTACCAGATGCGGTTTCATCGCCTGAGCTAATTAATACATCCCCCGGTCCCTGGTATGTATGCAGCTACTGATTAAATAGATGCCCCTTTCTCCATCCCTGGCCATAAGGTCCAGGAGAAACAGTTTACCTTCAGCTGGCAAAGCCAGAAATAAACCTTTGCCGTCCTACTTTAGGTGTATATCCGCTGTCTGGTCCTGTATCATAATCTAGTTAGCAGGGAGGGATCTTGATTGCATTTCCCTTCAACATTGGTCCCTTACATTGACATTATGCTGAATGGACCTAGTGAGTGAGAGGACTCATTGCTAATACATTTGCATATCAGAGAGTGGGGAATAAATCCAACTAAAATACAGGGGCCTCCTACCTCAGTGAAATTTCTAGAGCTCCAGGAGTGTGGGCATATGGAAGTACCCCTTCTAAGAAAAAGGATAAGCTTTTGCATCTAGTCCTTCCTATAACCAAGAAAGAGGCACAATGCCTAGTGGGCATATTTGGATTTTAGAGATGGCATGTTCCGCATTCAGGTGTGTTACTCCAGCCCATTTACCAAGTGAACCCCCAAAACTGATAGTTTTGAGTGAGGCCCAGAGTAACAGAAGGCTCTGCAACAGATCCAGGCTGCTAGGCCAGCTGTTCTGCTACTTGGGCCATAAACTCCAGCAGATCCAATGGTCTGGAGGTGTCAGTGGCAGACAGATGCTATATAAAGCCCTCACCTATAGAGGAATTGCAGCAGAGACCTTTAGGATTTTGGAACAAGGCCCTGCCATCATCCACAGAAAACTACTCTCCTTTTGAGACACAGCTCTTGGCCTGCCACTGGGCCTTAGTAAAAACTGAACATCTGACCATGGACCACCAAGTTAGCATGCAACCTGAGATTCCCACCGTGAACTGGATGTTATCAGACCCAGCAAGCCATTAGGTTGGGAGTGCACAGCGGTGCTCCATCAAACGGAGGTGATGCAAGATCCAGCACAGACGAAGAGGACTTGGGCCTGGTTTCCAGATGGCTCTGTATGATATGCAGGCACCACCGAAATGCAACTGCAGCATGACAGGCCCTTTCTGGGACAAGCCTGAAGGAAGGTGGTGAAGGAAATTTCCCCCCATGGGCAGAATTCTGGGCAGTGCACATGGTTACACACTTTGCTTAGAAGGATAATAGACTGAAGTGTGATTATATACCAAGTCAGGGGCTGCAGCCAATAGTTTGCCTGGATAGTCAGAGATTTGGAAGGTACATGAAAGAAAAATTGGTGGCAAACAAATCTGGGAAAAAGATATACAGATAGACTTCTCTGAATGGGCAAAAATGATGATATTTGTGCCTCATGCAGATGCTCACAGAAGGAGAATATTAGTATTCAGGCAGATAGAATGATCCATTTTGTGGATACCGGTCAGCCTCTTTCCCCACCCATCTGTATCATCACACAATGGGCTCATGAACAAAGTGTCAGTGGTGGAAGGGCAGAGGGTCATGTATGGGTTCAGCAACATGAACTGCCACTCACCAAAACCAATCTATCTCTGGCCACTGCTGGGTGCCCAACCTGCCAGCAGAAGGACCAATGAGGCCCCAGTACGGCACCATTCCCCAGGGTGATCAGCCAGCTCCCTGATGGCAGGTTGGTTACAATGGTCTGTTTCCATTATGAAAGAGGCAATGTTTTGTTCTTACTGGAAGAGAAAGTTTCTCTTGATACAGATTTGCCTTCTCTCCATGCAATGCTTCCACCAAAACTACCATCAGTGGACTTAACAGGGTGCCTGATCCACTGGCGTGTCCACAGTGTTGCTTCTGACTAAGAAACTACCCCACACGTGAAGAGAGGTACAGCAAAGGGCCCACACTCCAAGAATTCACTGGGGTCACCAGGTTCCTTGAAGCAACTGGCTTGACAGAATAGTGGCATGGCCCTTTAAAACTCAGTCATTGCACGTAGGCGTTAATATCTTGCAGGGCTGGACAAGGTTCTTCAGAAAGCTGTACATGCTCTGAATCATCACCTCATATATGGTGCTGTTTCTCTCATAATCAGGTCTGGGAATGAAGGAGTGGAAATGCGGGTGATGTCACTCACTCTACCCATAGTGACACACTGGTGAAGTTTTTTATTTCCTATTCCCAAGGCTTTATGCTTTGCTGGCCTAGAAGTCTTAGTTTCAGAGGAGGGAATGCTTCCACCTGTAGACACAATGGTTCCACTGAACTGGAAGGTAGAACTGCCACCGGCTACTGTGGGCTCTTCATGCCTGAGCCAGTGGGCTAATGATTCATAACAATTTGCTAGGTTGGCTGGGTGGCTGATCTGGACTACCAAGGAGAAATTGGACTCCTCTGAAAGGGAGGGAAGGAGGAGTATGTCTGAACTGTAGGAGATGCCTTAGGGCATCTCTTAGCATTATCATGCCCTATGATTAAAGTCAATGGAAACTGCAATAATCCAATCCAGGCCGGACTATGGATGGCCCAGATCCTCCAGGAATGAATGTCTGAGTCACTCCACCAGGTAAAAATGGTCAGCTGAGGTGTTTGCTGATGTAAAAGGGAATACAGAAGGGACAGTAAAAGAAAGTTGTTATAAATACCAGCTGTGACCCTGTGACCAGTTCTGTATTGACTTTGTATCAGCATGTGAGTTGTGTTAATTTTACATCGCGGTAGTTAAGGTATGAGATATCGGAACAGTAGTCTACACCAAAGGACTTTACCTTCTCTTCTAGGGAAGGGATTAGTGAGCTTCACTAGTAAGTAAGATAGTTGTACCATGGTAGGAGGAATTATGACCTTGTTATTGTCTTTATTTGAAGCTTAAGTTTGTTTTAAGGAGATGCATATGGGTGCCACGTTGGTAGTTTTACGTGTCATCTTGATTAGGCTAAGGGATGTCTAGAATACTGGTAAATCATTATTTCTGGGTGGGTCTAGGTGAGTGTTTTTGAAAGAGATTAGCATTTGAATCAATAGACTAAGTAGAGAAGATCAACCCTCACAAGGTCCAACCCACTGAGGGACTGAATAGAACAAATTTTGTTTCCTTGAGCTGGAACATCCATTTTCTAACATCTTCTTGATTCCACTCTGTCTGAATTATACTATTGGCTTTCCTGGTTCTCCCACTTCTAGACTGCATATCCTGGGACTTCTTAGCCTCCATAATTCATTGATCTAGTTCTCACAATAAATCTTACCTTCTCTCTACATATATTATATATATGTACATACACATATATATACACACGTGTGTGTGTGTATGAGTGTGTACAGGCTATTGTTTTGGTTTCTCTTGAGAATACTGGCAATTTTTTTTCCTTTTTTGAGTCTATGATCCTTTGTTCTCCTGAATCATCATTACTACTTAACAGAAAGAGGAAATCACTAATAGTCCAGTCCAGTTCAACTGTTATTTGATTCAATAACAAAGAACCTTGTGAGAAATAAAAATAAAAATAACTCCCCTCCCAAACAACTGAATGGACTCACTCTTGTCTAAAGGGCCCCCAGAGAAACCTTCAAAACTGAAATCATAGCCATACTGGGTGGGAGGTGGGGCACACCTTACTACACCCGCTCCCTTGCTAGGCTTTCTTCTCTAAGGGTTAAACAGAACCAGAAAGACTTGCTCCACATGTGATTTCAACCAACCACCTAATGATAGTCCTCCTCCTTTTTTGTGGTTTCAACACAATTGAGGAACACTCCTTCCTAATGAAAGAACACAGACTGTGGAGTGGTTCTGGCCAGTGTATGGAGAACGTGCAGTGAGGACTTTTGTGTCCTCTTCTTCACCTTTTGATATCAGAAGGCCAAAAATGCCACCCTCACATCATGACAATGCTGCCGTGTTTTGTATTTGTGACCTATAAAGGGGCATGAAGCTCAGTTGTGTGTGCACATTTCTCTTTTCATAAACATTCATGGATCCTCCTGTAGCACACTCTCCATACACTGGCCAGAACCACTCCATCCACACTCAGTGTTCTCTTATCAGGAAGGAGTGTTCCTCATTGTTGTGTTGAAACCACAAAAAGGAGGAAAAATGGTATATTTGGCCACCCTGACCAGCATAAATTCCTGATCCCTTTGTCCCTTCCTTGAAGTGCAAACTCTTGGCTTCTGGTCAGAGGTTATAATTCCCAGACTGCAAGACAGCCAGCCTGCAGCAGGCTACAACCCTTCCTGAGAAATAAAAGTCTTTTCAAATTTAATGAACCTTTGCATTCTTCACTTGACCCTTGCCACTCAAAGTGTGGCCTGAGCCCAGTGGCACTGGGCTCAGTTGGAAGCTGGTCGGGCTCTTAGGCCCCCCTCTAAATCTACTGGATCAGAGTTTACATTTTGTTAAGATCCCCAGAAGACTTTCATGAGAATGAAATTTTGAGAAGCACTGAGACAGGCTCTTGGAGGTGGTGTTCAATATTTCTGAAAAAAATGCTGGGTCTCTTTGGCAGCCTTCTCTTCTCCTACTTCTCTTTTGTCCTAGGGTGCTGTGACCTTCAGAGCTGAAGCTTGTTACTGGAGTGTCTCTGGCATATTCAGCCTCAGCCCACAACCCTCAGAGGCCTGGCAAGACTCCTGCTTGGCTTGGTCATAGTCACTCAGCAGCCCTCACACCAGTCTTGTGGTGTCTGGAAACAGACCCTTTCAGGTAGGGCCAGCAGCATGACTCCCAGCTACTACTCTCAGGCCCTACCCAGCCCACTTCAGGACCTCAGGCGGCTTGGTAAAACCATTTCTGAGAACTTTCATTACCAGACTACTAGGGGGCTCTGCCTAACACAGCTTTGGTATCCCCTGTCCCAGGGTGGGGGCAGCTTGTAAGGTAGCCTCAGATTAGCCTGTAGTCAAGATCAACTGACTTCCATGTGCCCTTGGCTTATCTAAAATATCTTCTCCATGACCAAAGCCCAGAAGGGGGAATCAGGCACCAGAATCTGACTTAGCAGAAAGCTTCCTCTTTGCTTTCCTGTTGTCCATTTTGAATGGGTAGAGGCCTCTGGAGGACAAAGCCAGGCTCAGGTGTTCAGGAAGAAGAAGAGCCCAACCCATTTATCATTTCATTGTGTCTAAAATGAGGAGCCCACCTGAAGTAGACTTTCACTACCCACTGCTGATAGGCCCTGCACTTCTCTTGGTTCTGATTTTCTTATTATATTTGAAATATTTAACAGCAATAAGAACACACTTTATATCACACGGGTGTGGTCCAGATCAACTGAGACAGTGACAGAGTGTGCTGGAGGCTGCAAACTGCTGAGCAAATGTGACCTTTCTGGCATCATAGTGCATCCGGTTTAGAAAGCAGTCATGCACTTACTATCTCATTTGATCTTGATGACAATCTTTTAATTTGGTAGAACAAGTACAGGTGATTCTCATTATTCCTGGTAGTCACATTCTATAAAGTCTCTGCAAACTCTGTCTCAAAAAAAAAAAACCAAAAAAACCCTTCAAACTTAAAGTCTCTGCAAACACCAAATTAGCACACACTGAACCCTTGCTTCGGGGTGAGGTTCCTGGGAGCCTCTAGTCACAGTATTTTGGTCAACTGATCAATACATAACCTTGTTTCACGTGTGTTTCTGTTTAAACAAGCTTTATTTAATATACAGTTTTGATTCATTAACATTGAACTCATAAGTAGCAGCCCTATAACTCATGCCAGGACAAAGCTTATCTGAGACACGTGTTTGTTTTCTCCATAAGGCACATCCCAGCCTTCTTGTGCAAAAGAAAAAAAAAATAAAAGTTTGTAGCACTAAATAAATACTTTGAAAAAACTCTCTTGTCTACACTAAGAGAGAAGGAACCAGGGGGCAGCGCGCTGCCCTCACAGGACTTGACTCCAGCGGGGAACACGTACAGGGAACTCCTGGGTTTCTCCACTTTGCCCTTGCCGGTAAGTGACTGTGAAAGCACCTGAGTATTGATCTGAGAGTTACAAATAAATATCAGCAAGCAAATGACTTCACAAACATGGAATCCATGAATAATGCAGACTTATCATCTTCATTACAGAGCAATAAAAACTTAAACGTTAAGTGAGTTGTCCCAGGTCCTGTCACAAGTGAACAGCAAGACGAGGGCTTGAGCCAAGCCTTTTGGTCCAGCCGTACTTTCTCTACACACAGCTCTCCTCGTCTTCCAGCACTAGGGCCTGCTCACAGGCCAGCTATGGAACTTAAGAATCACCCACACTCCTGATCCAAGGCTCCGGGAAAGGAACTTCTGGCCCATCTGAATTTAATACGTGGTAGGTCAAGATTCATCAGAGGATGCCTCAGAGACTAGTCTTCTCTTTCCTCTTGGACTTCCACGGGAAAATGCAGGCTGAAGGTGTTTACAATCTATGCAGAGAAAAGCAGTTTTCTGCTTGGGAAAACTTCAAGCTCAATCTAATTGTCTTTGGGAGCTCCATTCCCAGTGAAATAAGAGGAAGAAAATTCTAAAACTGCAGTGAGGGACAAAAAGTATAGACAAATGGTTCGAGTTTAAAATAAGAAAGGTAAAACAGATAAATAAATTGACAGTCCCCCAAAAGGAGTCCCCCCTAGACTTCAGGTTCTGTAAATTTTTACACCAATATTTTCTTTCTATCATTTAAAAACATAACCGCCCAGTCACATTTCAAACTGGGAGGAGACGATCACGTAGTCAATGGTTTTCACTGCATCACAGGCTGGCCACAGTCAGTATATGCAGAGATTCCAGATTTGTCCAGGCCTGGCCTAATAGGCTACTTGGACATGACCACACTAAACTCCTGTTTTTTCCCCCAAACGTGCTTTTCCCGTAGTTGTCACCATCCCAGAAATATAGCACCTTCCCCCTCCCTCGTACATTATGTCCCTATTTCACCCCCTGTCCTGCCCCATCCTTCTTCGTCCAAGCCATCGTCCCCAGGTGATAGCCTCCTAACTATCCTTCCTTTTTCTGTTCCTGCCCCTCTGATATATTCTCTGTACACCAGTCAATATGATTCTTTTAAGCATAATTTAGATTACACTGTCAAAAGTCTTAGATGACTTTCCATCTTCCCAGGAGTAAAAGCCAAAATCCTGCAGGTCCCTGCCTTATTCCTTTCCAGTTTCCCTCCTGTACCTCAACCGCTCCTCCTCTGTCCTCACTCACTGTCTGCTCCAGCCACTTGGGCCGTCTTGGCTTTTCCCTGAAATGCCACGCCCCCTTCTACCTGAGGACCTTTGCACTACTGTCCCCTCTTATGGCAGATTTATGCCTCTCTATCCTAGATACCTGCAGGTTCAAGCCCTCACCTGATCCAGGTCCTTGCACAAGTGTGCCTGTTCACTGAGGCCAATACTGGCCGTCCTATTTGGAGCTGCCACCCAATATGCTTCCCAACTGGGAACAGGAACACTTAGAAGAATTCCTGGTTCCTTGGAACCCAAAGGTGCAGATGGGTCGAGGTGCCCACGTGTTTGAGACTGGAAGGAAGTACAGATTGACAGCACCCACATTGCCCCTTGCCCTACTATCTCCTGGAGCAGCCAGGGTGCATCCCCCCACCCAAATGCCCCTGGGAAGAGGGTGGCAAAGGTGAGAGAAAAGAGATGGGGGATGTGGCTTTGTTCCTATGGACACTTCACTTATTATTTTATACATGTGGGTCACTATGAAAGTTTTGAGATAGACTGTGTTATGGTCTATTATTTCATTTTGTATAGATATATTTTTTGAGACAGAATCTTGCTCTGTCATCTGGGCTAGAGTGCAGTGGTGTCAGCCTAGTTCACTGCCACCTCAAACTCCTGGGCTCAAGGGATCCTGCCTCAGCCTCTAGAGTAACTGAGACTACAGTTGCCCGCCACCACCCCTAGCTAATTTTTACATTTTTTTTGTAGAGGGAAGGTCTTGAACTCCTGGCCTCAGGTGATCCTCCCAGCTTGGCCTCCCAAAGTGCTAAGATTACAGGCAGAGGCCACTATGCTCAGTCCCTCTGGATGATTCAATTGTGTAAAGAAATAATTTAGCAATAAAGGCACTGGGAAACAGAGGCTGGGCATGGCAGGGTGTTCCCATTCTTTGCAACCTCAGAGAAAAGCTGATGAATAAAACAGTGTTCCCATGAGAATGCCTGAGGTTGGCTGTCCCTGGTGCAGTGGGCCCAGCACAGGAAACAGGCCCTCAGGGGGCCTTGAGGCTGAGTGGAGTCCTCAAGGCTGATTGGAGGCCTGCAGCCTGGGCAGAGGTAGAAGTCTGGAAGCTCTGGGAGGCCCCGGCCCCCTGTTCCCTCCCTTCTCCCCACTTCCTCGCACCTGCTCTCTCCAGACCTCAAGGCTCTTCCCCAGACCTCAGGGCTCTTTCACTTTCAGTTTCCTTGGTTATATGGTAAGATCACTCCCGAACAGGACCATGGCTCATGGCTCACATACTGCTTGCTTTGTTCAGCATCTACTTTCAGAGGGTCCCCAAGGGCAAAAGGAGCCTCAGGACAGAGCCAAGATGCAGAAGGAACCCTCCGTTCTTGCCCCAGGTTTACCTAGGTGAGGCACTTCCTCTCAAGGGGGAGGCCTGCCTCTCCTCTGCAGGAACCGCTGCGGCCTGCTTAGCCCCTGGCGGGAAGACTGCAGAGGGCTTTGGAGGTAGTTCAACTGGGCAATCACAGCCAAGGCCAAGGGAAGCCCTGCAGCTGTGAGAGGTGCCAGGAGAGGCTTTGGAAACAGAAGCCTGGGGATCTGCCTGCTCCATCATCTGTGCTCATGGCTTTTTATAGGTTTAGAGATCATAGAAAGCATGGCACAAGGCCTTGGCATTTCTTCATCTCCAGTTTATGCTTTGTTCATATTTGAGATCCATAAGCTGAGCGATAGCCTTTGTAGCTGACATTTCTGAAGAGATCTCCTGGGCTGGATTCCGGACTCAGAGCCATACAGATCCCCTTGAGAAAGGCACCCTGCTCACCCCATGTGGCAGATGAGGATCAGATGGGGCAGACCAGCACCTGAAGCCCGGCCTTGGGGCCTCCTCACTTTCATTTCGTCCTTGGCACCAGGAGCTACACCTGAGTCCCCTGCGGACCCGGGTCCATCTGTAGCACACAACAACAGGAAACAGAGAATGAGGCAGCGCTGGGCCAGAGTGGATTCGCTCCTGGCAAGGTAGTTCTCACCTTGGGAGAACCACAGATGGGGTGAGGGTGGAGCCATTGCAATGTGTGGGAGGAACGTGAGCTCTTTACCAATAGTTTTCTTTGAGCATAAAGGAGGGAAAAAAAGGTTCTATTTTACTAATTTTCAAATTTCAATTAAGAAAATGTTTTTGAATAGAAAGTCAGCCAAGTGTGAAGTGTATCTTAATAACCCGAGGATGACGCTGACATTGGTAAGAGGGCTCCCTTAGCAGGCAGAATGAGGTCAAGTGGAGAAAATGGTGAAGGCTGAGACCTCAGCTGGGGTCTCCTTGGGCCTCAGTGCGCAGTGCTGGGGCCACACTCAGGGCTGATTCAAGCTTGTGGCCTCGTCTGTACTGTAATCAGGAGATGGCAGGTGCAGGAGAAAAACCTAGGGCATGGTGGCTGAGATCAGGAGAGGAATGACCACTCACCTCCTGGTCCCGCTTGCTCCTGCTGCAGGGTGAGGGAAAGGGGAGGAGGGGTTGGCCCTCCTGGGATGGTTTGCTCAGAGCTTGTCAGCAGCAGCTGTTAACCGCAGCTTTGATTTTTGCTCAGAGAACAATCAAGGAAGCTGCCTCCTCAGGACTCACCACTCTTTGTCCTTCCCTTCCTCAGCTGGCTTTACTAGGATCAAGATCTATGAGCTTTGGTTGTGAAACACACGTGCTGGTGCCAGCAGGCTTCCTGTGACTGCCCGGCCATCTACCTGCACTTCCCGCTTATCCTGGGGGTTCTAAATTTCCATGCCCTTTATCCTCACATCTGCCATCTCTGACACTACCCTGATCCACAGGAGTGCCAATTACTGGGTGTTTAATGGAATGAGGGATTAGCTAAACCCTAGATTGCCTAAGGAAGTGGAGAGCAGAACAGAGCCCGTCCCTGCCTGCCAGCTGCTCAGAGAGGCGAGGCTGCAGAAAGCTGTGTGAACGCACAAAGGAGCTGCACATAGACGTGGAAAGGCAAATGCCTTCCAACTCAGTCTGGCCCAGGGTGGATCTTACACAGGAAGTGTCTGTGCACAGGGGACATGGCATTGACCCTTCACAGAATGGCCTGTGTTTCCAATGGCCAGTGTCACTTCAGCTACACCCTCAATCCATAATGTAAAAAGAAAGCCCCTCACCCCCTGTCCAGACAATCAACCCCTCCACCCATCTGGGGTACAGAGCTAACGCCAGGGGCCTATTCAAGCTTCACAGGAAAATGAGAGTTTCTGGGGCACCTACAGTTTTTTAAATTTACTTCTATAGGTTTGTTAGAAAGAGGAAAATTGTTAAAATATTCCATATTTATCGAATATGGAATATCCTATCTTGATGTCCAGCTGGGGTGGAATCTTCAGTGTCTTAACTAAGGGGCGCTCTGAGCCATCCATTCAGGCTATCCCTAAAGATCGTCACCAGTCATGAAGTCCCCCTGCATAGAAGTGGTTGAGAGGGCAGAAGCAAATACTCACAGGCAGCACAAACTGTCAGGTAAGCACCTGCTTTTGTCACCAATGTGATATTGTGTGATTTGGGACATTTACTTTTAGTACATAAGGATGGGTTTGAAATCCTTCTCAAGGATACCAAATGAAACACAAAAAGCAGCAGAACCATCCAACGGTTACCAAAAAATGATTTGATAAAGAATAGCTAGTACAATTTTCCTTTCAGCACCTCACAAAGCATTGGATAGGGAATTTTTTTTAACTAGAAAGGTTTATGCCTTTGCCTTCTTCAGGCATCATTTATATTTAGTACAGTACATAAAGTACATTCTTTTAAAAACATAAAGAAAGTATATTCCTTTTAAAATATGAGGTTTTCTCTACTATGTGTCTGTCTAACCAGGTAGTTATTTTCCTATCAAATGAGTTCAGCCCCCTCTATTGCCATAGTTTTGAATAAAATCTTCCTTTCTGAAAAAAAAACAACAAAAACAAATGAGTTCAGCCCCAAAGTTGCCCTTGCTGACAAGGGCATCATGATGTAGGGTGAGCCTCTGACCTTCATCATTGAACATGTTCCCTGGGTACCAGGAGCCCCTTCCCTGTGGTCAGCCAAAGTAGCCCAAGAACTCGGACCTGCGGATAAGATGAGCTAGCTAGGATAAGCTCCAAGAACAAACCTGACCAGAGAGAAACAGCAAGGTCTAAAGCTGGGAGGGCTGTGGGTTCCCCTCAGGGGAACAGGGGAGAGTGTCCCGTCTGGGAGGAAGCTGAGAGGGTGCTTGGGCTAGAATGTGACACGCTAAAAAGAAAGAGAAGCCACTGGAAATATATTGTAATCCAGGCAACAGAGTGAGACCTTGTCACATACATACATACAAACAAAAATGTCAAGAAACAATAAACACTGGCATGGATATAGGGACACTTAGACACTGTTGGTAAGAAAGTAAGCTAGTACAGCCTCACTGGAGATCAGTATGAAATATAAATACACATGGTCATAGTGAGTGGAATAACAGAGACTGGAGGCTCCAAAGATGAGAGGGATGAAAATTACCTATTGGGTACAATACACACTATTTGGGTGATGGGTATGCTAAAAGCCCAGACCTCACCACTGTACAATATCTATGTAACAAAACTGCACGGGCGGGCGCCTGTGGTCTCAGCTGCTCGGGAGGTTGAGGCAAGAGAATCGCCTAAGCCCAGGAGTTGGAGGTTGCTGTGAGCTGTGTGATGCCATGGCACTCTACTGAGGGCGATAAAGTGAGACTCTGTCTCTAC
>CAUYRH010031762.1:0-20044 GCA_963574655.1 Perodicticus potto
CTCTGTATTTTCAGGTAACTTTCAGCACACTGAAAGATGGCTCTGAAAGCAGTCCCCACACAGCTCACAGTAAATCTCTGTCAACCCAGTGTTCTTCCTAGCTTAACTGGCCACTACGAGGATGTAAACAGGTAGATGGGAGGAGAAGGTGCATTAAAACCCCACCAGAAATCTCCAGAAGGTCTTTTTCTTCACTGCAGTCAGCATTGTGCATCTCAAACTCACGTTAGCCACCAACCAATGGAATGACTGGGGAGTGGTAACTTGCCAATTGTGCCCCTTTTTTTCACACCACTGAGCCAATACACTTTGGATCTCATGTAATCCAACTGTGGAACCAGGTGCTTAAGCTGCTGTTTTCCAGAAGAATCAGAACAAATCTTCAGCTGTAGGTTTTTTTCTTCTTTCTGTTCCCTGTTCACAAAGAAAAATAATACAGTGTTTTAAAAAAAAAATCGACCTTTTAAAGATACTGTGTATGTATGTCCTCTCACATCCTTTGCAATATCCAGGATGAATACTGATGTTCTTTTCTTAAAATAGACATGCATTCAATATGGTATATAGGGCATATTTTCCTTCTAAATGATATGTGTGTATTCCTAATGCAATAAAAAGAAAAAAATAATTTGAATAAAGATTTTGGTCATTGTTAAAAGGTTTGTAGATTTTCATTTTTTGTTCCTTTCATTCTAATACTGTACATCAAAATTGTGTACCAAGAAAAAGTAAACTCCATCTGAAATACTTGCATCATAAACCGACAATAAAGAACTAGTAAATGGTATCTTTAAAATTGAATAGAATGTTCTTGTTCTATTGACATTTAGGGTATAGGATAAATATTGATCTTTTAAGTAGATGTTTTACTAAGACTTTTTAAAATTCAAATGTGTTTGAAATCTGTGGCCTTACCCATGACACTGGAGCATATATATCAAAGACACACTTGTCAGACAAAAGTAGACAGGCACCTAGTTTACGTGAAGTATCAACTTATTCTATTCTAGTTCTATATTTTCCAATACCTAACGTGGTCACTGAGTACTTGTAATGTGGCTACCATGACTACAAAACTCAGTATTTATTTTGACTTAAATCAAAAATCCAAAATAATATAAAATATTTTTCCATAATTTTACTGTTTTTATAGGATATTTCTCTTTAACCACGGAATACTTAGGATTTGAACAGAGATTTGCTACAACTAAGTGTAAAATATACACTGGATTTTGAAGACTTAGTACCCCTACTCCCTCAAAAAAAGAAAATTATGCCCTTTTATGTTGATTACATGCTGAAAGGTACAATTTTGGCTACATTGTATCAAATAAATATTACCAACGTCAATCTTACGTGTTCCTTTTTACTTTTAATATGACTATTAAAAATTTTTAAATTGGCTCGGCGACTGTGGCTCAACAGGCTAAGGCGCCAGCCACGTACACCTGAGCAGGCGGGTTCGAATCCAGCCCGGGCCCGCCAAACAATGACGGCTGCAACCAAAATATGGCCGGGCGTTGTGAAGGGCGCCTGTAGTCCCAGCTACTTGGGAGGCGGAGGCAAGAGAATCGCTTGAGCCCAGGAATTGGAGGTTGCTCTGAGCTGTGATGCCACAGCACTCTACCGAGGGTGACAGCTTGAGGCTCTGTCTCAAAAAAATATAATAAAAAATAAAAAAAAATTTTAAATTAAGGGTACAGGGCAGTGCCTGTGGCTCAAGGAATTGGGCACCGGCCTCATATACCAGAGGTGGCGGGTTCAAACCCAGCCCTGGCCAAAAACTGCAAAAAATAAAATAAAAAAATAATAAATTAAGGGTACAGTGGCTCATGCTTGTAATCCTAGCACTTCGGGAAGCCAAGGTAGATGTATTGTCTGAGCTCACAGGTTCGAGACCAGCCTGAGCAACAGCAAGAGCTCCATCTCTAAAAATAGCTGGGTGTTGCGGAAGGCCCCTGTAGTCCCAGCTATGAGGAGGCTGAGGCAAGAGAATATCTGGAGCCCAAGAATTTCACGTTGCTATGAGCAGTGACGCCAGGGCACTCTAATGAGGGTTACAAAGTGAGACTGTCTCAAAAACAAATTTTTTTTTAAAATTACCTATATGGCTCACATTACATTTCTATTGAATCATGATGCTACATAGTAAATTAGTAAGTTTAAGAAGGATCTTACAAGTAACAAGTCAGAAAGTTTAAAACTGAGCTGTGACACCACAGCACTCTACCCAGGACAACAAAAGGAGACTCTGTCTCTAAACAAAAAGTCTATATAATTACACACCATTTCATGCTTAAAAGTTTCCTTGATGAACACATTTTTCTTTTCTTTTCTTTCTTTCTTTTTTTTTTTTTTTTTTGAGACATAGTCTCATTCTATTGCCCCAGGCCTGGCTTCAACCCAGCTCAACGCAACTTCAAAATCCTGGATTGAAGCAATTTTCCTGCCTCATCTTCTAGAGTACCTGTGGCAACAGAGGCACCCACTACATTGCCCGGCTAATTTTTCTTTCTTTAATAAAGACAGAGTTTTATTCTTGCTCAGGTTGGTCCCAAACTCTTGAGCTCAAAGGAGACTTCTGCCTCGGCCTTCCTGAGTGCCAGGATTATAGGCGTGAGCCACCGCCCACCTGACCCTGAGAGGACACTATCGACTATGGCTATCTGAGAAGAGTCACAGAGAGAAACCAAGGCAGAACAGAGCACCTATACCTTTTTTTATTTTTACTTAAGTTTTAAGAAATTACCTTTTAAAACAAAATGTAAATACACTAATGAATTAAAATCTATAAGAAAGAAACACTTTATTAGTAGCTGATACAAATTATAGTACAGATTTTTCAGTTAATTATAGGGAGATTTACTACAAGTACAGAGTCTTTGAAAATTATTCTCCAAGGTCACAAAGCAGTAATACACAGCTCCTTTATCACTGCGGGATTAGTTGGTACTAGTCTGCGATTTGTTTCTGGTGTAGGACACAGCCAGTTCTTTAAGGGCAATTCTGCAGATAAAGCAAGATCATACATTTTGTATCTGGGAGTGTGTGGCTGCTTCTCTCAACACTGTAACACACATAGCAGCCATGTGTCCTACATCCCCCATAAAGTTTCAAGTAATTTTCAAAGCACTACACATTGTGTGCTACATTTCTAGCATCTGATACTAATGCTAAATTAGCAGCTAGAAGCTATAAAAGTATCCTAGCCACTTGCAGATACAAAACACTGACTGCAGTGTCTATCATTAGCCAGGATCTGGTGGAATGGCAGGAGACAAAGACGGGCTGGCTTGAGCAGCTGCTAATATGCTGTGACTGGGCCAATGTAGGCCAGCTGCAATGAAATAGCTAAACACACATTTATGTGAAGGCTGAGCTGTGGAATTAACCAGTCTGTGCAAAGATGGTGGTTACAGACACAGGCTGACAGCTACAGCAGGAGACAGCTCAAGGAGGCAGCAAGAACTGCATTGTGGGAGACAATCTACAAATAATTACAGTGGAAAAGATTCCTGGTCAGACATATCTGAGTCTCCATACAGTCACACACGGAGTAGAGACAATGATATATTTACATTCCCCTACACAGCACAGTGGACATGCATACAAGCAAAAAATGGTGTGAAATTATTTTGGGATCCAAAAACAGTAAGTCATACTGACTGACTGTAAGTAGAGCCTCCACAGATAACAAGAAAAAGGCAGCACAGTGGTATTATTGAATGTTAGCTGAATTATGTTAAACTTAACTACCACATATCAAGAAATACAATTTTTCATCCTGTTTAAGCTATCGATTGGTGCAGATGCTGCTGGGGAGAGGCAGGGTGGAGAGGCACCACAGGGACATTTTCTTGATGGTCCCATGCTCAATGCAGGGTAAAACTGCTTTTAGTAATATGTTATCTGAAAAAGTATCTTTCGATATGTAATCAACATTTTAAAAGTGCCACAGACTGAGATCTTTATAATAAGGCTTCAAAATCCAGATGTATGGCTGCATATACATCAAATCTCCTCAGAATCCTTCAATGAAGACCAGGAATCTGCATTTTAATAAGCCCCCAGACTAATTCTTAAGCATATTTAAGAATCACTGTGCTGGCTCAGTACCCGTAGCACAGTGGTTATGGCACCAGCCACACAAACCGAGGGTTGCGGGTTTCAACCTGGCCCAGGCCAGCTAAACAACTGCAATAAAAAATACCCAGGCATTGGCTCGGCGCCTTACGTACACCTGACCTGGCGGGTTTGAATCCAGCCAGGGCACGCCAAACGACAACAACGGCTGCAACCAAAAAATGGCTGGGCATTGTGGCACGCGCCTGTAGTCCCAGCTACTTGGGAGGTGGAGGCAGGAGACTTGCTTGAGCCCAGGAATTGGAGGTTGCTGTGAGCTGTGATGCCACGGCACTCTATCCAGCGTGACAGCTTGAGGCTCTGTCTCAAAACAAAAAAAAAAACCCAGGCGTTGTGGCAGGGACTTGTAGTCCCAGCTACTTGGAGGCTGAGGCAAGAGAGTCGCTTAAGCCCAAGAGTTTGAGGTTGCTGTGAGCTGTGATGCAATGGCATTGTACCAAAGGTGACAAAGTGAGACTCTTGTCTCCAAAAAAAAAAAATTGTGTTATATTTTTAAATAAATAAATTCTTTATTAGTGTGCTGAGTCCCTCAAGGACTATAGTCTTCCCTCTATTAGTGACTGTATGAAGCCCACAGAAATATATTGCAAGAGAGCATAATATTAATAAAACATGTTGGCATATTTACACATTTTGCATAAATTACATTTCAGTTACAATCATGACCAATTCTATATATACTATCTAATTTAAAGCAGTGTTATCTTTCCTGACTATAATTACTTCCATTTGAGCCACATTACTCTATAATTAGCTTATTAAAATGCAAGCTAATTGCAATTGGATGACAACTATTAACTTTGGTGAATGCCACATGTGTAAGCAAAGAGAATATTAATATGAATAGGCACTTGGTAAGATACATATACAATTTTCTTTTTTTTTTTTTGCAGTTTTTGGCCGGGTCTGGGTTTGAACCCGCCACCTCTGGCATATGGGGTCGGCATCCTACTCCTTTGAGCCACAGGCGCCGCCCAATACATATGCAATTTTTATATATTAATAGCAGCTGCAAATTCACCTAGAACAGTGGTTCTCAATCTTCTTAATGCCTCCTAATGCTGCGACCCTTTATGAAACAGTTCCTTATGTTGTAGTGACCCCCAACCATAAAATTATTTTTGTTGCTATATCATAACTAATTTTGCTAGTTATGAATCGTAATGTAAACATCTGATATGCAGGATGTATTTTCATTGTTACAAAGGGGTCTTGAACCACAGGCTGAGAACCACTGACCTAGACAGTATAGTAACTGGGATAGGTCTAAGTAGTTTTAAGGATTTAGAAAGTTCAATAATTTTTTTTTTTTTGGAGAGACAGAGCCTCAAGCTGTCACCCTGGGTAGAGTGCCGTGGCATCACAGCTCACAGCAACCTCCAACTCCTGGGCCTAAGAGAGTTTCCTGCCTCTGCCTCCCAAGTAGCTGGGACTACAGGCGCCCACCACAATGCCTGGCCAATTTATTTATTTTTTTTTTTTTGGTTGCAGCCGTCGTTGTTTGGTGGGCCCAGGCTGGATTCAAATCCTCCAGCTCAGGTGTCCATGGCTGGCACCCTAGCCACTGGAGCCACAGGTACAGAGCCAGAAAGTTAAATAATTAAACAACAATTTTTTCAGATTGAACTGAGGAAACTCCTCTGTGCACAAACAATAAGATGTCAATGCTGGCCAAAGTGGCTCATGCCTTACTCTCAGCACTCAAGGAGGCTGAAGCAGACGAACTGCTTGAGTTTAGGAGTTAGAGACCTACCTGAATAAGCGTAAGAGGCTGTCTCTACTAAAAACAGGAAGAGGAGACAGGTGTTATGGCAGGCACCTGTAATTCCAGGGACTTGGGAGGCTGAGGCATGAGGATTGCTTGAGCCCAAAAGTTTGACGTTGCTGTGAGCTATGATGATGCCACAGCACTCTATCCAGGGCGACAGAGTGAGATGGGGAGGTGGGAGGAAGGCCCGTGTGGGAATCAATATGCACAACAGTTTGTCACTCAAATATTTAGAAAAGCCTTTCTGTTTTTTTCATATTGGCCTCTTAAAAATATGTATGTATGTATTAATTCATTTATTTTAGAGGCACAGGTCTTCACTGTACTACCCCGTTGGACTTGAACTATTGGGCCCAAGCAATCGTCCTGGCTCAGCCTCCTGAGCAGCTGGGACTATAGAAGCCTTTCCTGTTTTGTGCTTTTTAAGGCAATAAGACCATTACTTTACTTGGAATATAGCTGTATGATAGAAAAAAAAATTTTTTTTTTTTTGAGACAGAGTCTCACCTTGTCACCCTTGGTAGAGTGCCGTGGTGTCACAGCTCACAGCAACAGCAAACTCTTGGGCTTAGCCTCCTGTAGCTGGGGCTACAGGCACCTGCCACAATGCCTGGCTATTTTCCGAAGACGGGGTCTCACTCTTGCTCGGGCTGGTTTCAAACCCATGAGCTCAGGCAATCCACTTGCCTTGGCCATCCAGAGTGCTAGGATTACCAATGTGAGCCATTGTGCCCGGCCCAAGACAAAAATTTTTAATGAGAAGAATATTAAAAACACAGCATTTGGGCAGCGCCTGTGGCTCAGTGAGTATGGTGCTGGTCCCATATACTGAGGGTGGCAGGTTCGAACCCGATCTGGGCCAAACTGCAACAAAAAATAGCTGGGCATTGTGGCGGGCGACTGTAGTCCAAGCTACTCGGGAGCCTAAGGCAAGATAATTGCCTAAACCCAGGAGTTGGAGGTTGCTGTGAGCTGTGACGCCATGGCACTCTACCAAGAGCAACAAAGTGAAACTCTGCCTCAAAATACAAACAAAACAAAAAACCCCCACAGCATTTCCATAGCAATAGTCCTGAAAAAGTTGTCAGTTTCCAGAAACCATTACCTTAAGTTTCTCCCTAAAGATCACAAATGTACGTTCAAGCTAAAACTGAGCTATATATTAATAGGTTCTGTGACTGTAAAATAAACCAGAATTGAACGGCATAATTAAGCCTCAGACTCAATAGAAATGCCCAGGCCCACCATCCAATATAAAAGCTGTATTGCTGAAGACTACTAAAACAACAGTAAGGCCATTTACTTGTTAGTTCTCCCAGTCTGTACAAGGCAAAGCCTCCTCTTCATCTTCTGACTCAGGAGATGCTTCTTTGATTCTTCTTAGAGCTTCATGGATGCTGCGTGTGAGAGGGTCTGTATCGGGCAGAAGTGTGAATGATTCTCTCAGCACCTCCTTCTGTACTTTCTTCAATTTTACCCCTTTTCTTATTTGTGCCAAGATATTATTACTATCATCTTCATCAGGAAAAGGAGGCAGAGTTCGCTGTTCAACCTTTTTCAGATGAAAACTACCACGCTTCAAGGAAGCTAGCACCTCATCCATGGGTGAACTCACTTTGGAAAATGAAACAGAACAATCAGTTAGAATGCACTTAAGAGTCAAACTGAGTAATCTGTGGTATTTCGACTATGAAAGCATGGGGATCTGAGATATCACCTTTAAAATGGATTGTGTGAAATGTGGGCAGGTTGGCAGAGCAGAAGAGATCCTGATTATCTTTGCTAAAAAAATTTCAGGCTGGGCACAATGGCTCATGCCTGTCATCCTGGCAGTCTAGGAGGCCAGACAGGTGGACTGCTTGGGCTCAGGAGTTTTAGACCAGCGTAAGCAAGAGTGAGACCCTACCTGTACAAGGGAGAGGAAAGGGGAAAGGGGAAAAAGGGAAAAGAAAAAGGAAAAGGGAAAGGAAAGGAGAAAAAAGGGGGAAAATAATTCTAAGACTCTAATTCTATGGAAGGTATCCTATAATTTCCCATGGGAGAGAAGTGGATTGGGAACTAGAAGGTGGTCTTAGTTATATCTTGGGTGAGGACTTCTATACTGCATGTGCCCACTCAAAATTCAGATAGGAATTGGGCTGTACAATTCATTTGTTAGTGATTAAATTTTGGTTCATCATGGTAACTATGCTTTTATTAATCAGTTTATTAATCAGTTGTTTTCTTACTTTTTTTGGAGACAGAGTTTGACTTTGTTGCCCTTGGTAAAGTATGGTGGCATCATAGCTCACAGCAACCTCAAACTCTTGGGCTCAAGAAATCCTCTTGTCTCAGCCTCCCAAGTAGCTGGGACGACAGGCACTTGCCATAACGCCCGGCTACTGGTAGAGACAGGTCTTTTTTGCTCAGGCTGGTCTCAAACCTGTGAGTTCAAGCAATGCACCTGTCTCGGTCTCCCAGAGTGCTAGGATTATAGGCATGAACCACCATGCGCAGCCTAATCAGTGGTTTTACATGTGGAATTTTACTCAGGCTGTGGTAAGAATTATTTTACAGAAAGGTATCACAGATTAAAATGTAAATTAAAATGTAATATGCAAAATTTGTATTATGTGCTCCCCATGCAAACAAAGTTCCTGAAAGGCAAGAATTACTCGCTGCTGTTTTAGGAAATAACTTTACTAGGCATATCTGACATGCAATAAATTGCACCAGATACTCCCTATGCTTTGCCTCTTTATCCGGAGAATACATTTGGATAGTCCTCAACAAGTAAGTGACAAATGTTACATGATCCTGCCATTGTTTTCCCTATGTGATAGTCCTGACCAGTTAACCTGAACCCTTCCCAATATAAATACTTCTCTTTTCTCTCAGGATTAAAATCTGATCCCCCTCCCCCACACAATATAAAACGAGGTGCTCACTATGCATTGACAAATAGATAAAAATAATTTTGAAAGTATATTCAAAAAACATGCCTAAAACAACTCAAGAAGGTGTACATTTCTGTATACCTATACACATTTGTTGATGGGGGTTGGTAAGAATTTTCCTTAGCTTCCACCTATCAATGTTCAAATATAAAATAATGTGTTAAATTTTGTATGGTCACATGAATTATAAAGTTTTTTCATTATTCCTTACTTCTGACAATGCATGGGACATGAAAATCTTTTTAACTTACCCCTCCTCCTTTGCAAACCTTCAGCTGTCTTTCTGAGCTTCTTCCGGGCACTGACCAACTGGCTGCTGTCAAAGAGGTGTGCTGAAGGGGCACTGGCAGACTTAGGGATCCTCTTTTCAGTCCCCTCCTTTCTAGGCAGATCTTTCTCCAGTGTTTCTGGGGCATTGTCCTTAACAACAGGCAGGGGTGGGGGTGGTGGGGGAGGAGGTGGAGGTGGGGGAGGAGGCGGTGTTGGAGGAGGGGGTGGCGGGAGTGGATCTATGGTAACAGAGCATGGTTCAAGGTTGTTATTCATAAGCGGCAGAGATACAGCAGGAGGCAGTTCAGAGGTAACACCACTAAGAGGTAATGAAGTGTCTTCAAGTTGTGCAAGGCTTTGGGGTTTTGTCATCTCTGGTGGCCCAAGCTTGCTTCTTCCTTCTCCTACCTCATCAGTTTTCTCTTCTACTTGTAACACTCCTGGTAGAGAGTCACATTGATCCTCCTGGGGAACAGGACTTGCTGTACTTCTTCTTCTTGCATGAGCCAGTCGTAATCTGGTGGATTTCAGTATAACTTGCCCAGGATACCTCTAGAATAACAGAAAATAACATAACAGTTTATAAGCAAATGTCTATTTATTTCTTCTTCAAATCAAAGACTTTTTTATGTCTCTTTGGTGATTTTCTTTCTTTTTTTTTTTTTTAAGAGACAAAAATCTCACTTTGTTGTCCTGGGTAGAGTGCGGTGGCATCACAGCTCACAGCAACCTCCAGCTCTTGGGCTTAGGCGATTCTCTTGCCTCAGCCTCCCCAGTAGCTGGGACTACAGGACCTGCCACAACGCCCAGCTTTTTGTTGTTGTTGTTGTTGCAGTTTGCCCGGGGCAGGGTTGGAACCAGCCACCCTCAGCATATGGGGCCGGCACCCTACTGACTAAGCCACAGGCACCGCCCATGATTTTCATCTTAAATAAAGTTATATAGAAAAACAGAAGTTGAGCGGCACCTGTGGCTCAGTGGGTAGGATGCCGGCCCCATCTACCGAGGGTGGTGGGTTCAAACCCATCCCCGGCCAAACTGCAACCAAAAAATAGCCAGGCATTGCAGCGGGCGCCTGCCAGAAATTCGGGAGACTGAGGCAAGAGAATCGCCTAAGCCCAGGAGTTGGAGGTTTCTGTGAGCTATGACGCCACAGCACTCTACCAAGAGCGATAAAGTGAGACTGTCTCTACACAAAAAAAAGCCCCAAAACCATTAAGACCTTATCCTGCTTCTATCTACTGAAGAAGTTTGCTGTTCAGAAGAAGATCTTTAAAGGATTACTGATTTAAACATAAAAAAAATAGTACTATGTCAAACACATACATGCAAAAAGCTATAGAACTATTATTTTTCTTTTTCTTTCTTTTTTTTTTTTTTTTTGCAGTTTTTAGTCGGGGCTGGGTTTGAACCCACCACGTCTGGCATACGGGGCCAGCACCCTACTCCGTTGAGCCACAGGCGCCGCCCCTTAGAACTATTATTTTTCTCTGTACTTTCCAATGGTGATAAATAAAAGAATTACAACATTAATATTCTTTCTAAACAGATTACTGAGCATTTTTAAAAAGCTCCAATAATGTATGTATTTTATGACAGAACGAAGGAGAAAGTTTTAGAGTGCTGATACAAGAACTCACATTTTGTATCTTTTACTATAAATACCAAATATTAATGTCACTTGGTGGACAATATTTACTTAACACAAGGCTTACCCTTTCGTTGCTTACCCTTCTCACAGGGTAAGAACGAAATGCTAACAGGACTTGATCTAAAGCTGCCTTCACCTCCAAAGTGATCCTTAGCATGGACAACTGAAGAAAGACTCCAGAGCACTTTAACAACTAGATCCATGAGGCTTAAGCACAGTTCTGAGAAGAAGCTATAACAACAGTGTCCAGAGTGATGGGTTAGCCTAGCAGGAGAACTGCTCAAGCATTTTACAAACGTGCAGAACTACTCTTCAATTCTGCCACTGATCATTTCCATACCTTACAACCATAGGTTGATGGATGGGTATAAATAAGTTGATGCTTGAGATGGATAGCTGGTCATAAATTGACTACGTTTTTTAAACGTAAGAGGAATCCAGGTTTCCCAGATACCCTGATCATTCCTCTCATACTAAAGCTATGAACGAAGGATCGTAAGAACACTAATTCTGGAAACAAAGAGAGGAAGGAGAGATGCACCATCAAAACGATTTTAAAAAGGATCTGCCGTGGTTGTTAAGATTTTCAAAATAAAAGAGGAAAAACCAAGTTTTTAATCATGAAAAGAAATCCTACACGAATGTATTAACAGTTATGTTTTAAAAGTAAATAAAACCAATAAACGGGACATACTTTTATTACCTGTTTAAATGTTCGAAGTCTATCCAGAGTTCTCTGTCTCTCCTGGCTAACCCAGGCACTTTTTTTTTCCTCTTCATCATGTAACTTTTCTCTCTTCTGGTAAGAAATTAATAATAATTCCATTATGATGTGTCATTCATCTCTATCATTAAGAGGAAAAAAAGCTGAGACGTTCTACACCATGTAAAATGGATGGCTAAACAGAATGAGTCATTGAACAAAAGGTTTTACTGCATGAAAAACTTTTTAATACAAATAGTTGTTTTAAAATTCACAATAATATGCAAAGAAAAATAATATTCATTTTCCCATAAGTATTCCCAATTAAAGTATTGTGAATATATGTACTCTATAAGGTAAAATGAAATCTCCTCTGAACTAAGAAATGTTTTATTGGGCTTAAATAATTTTAGCATACAATGCTTGCAGCTGCTATATTCTACTAACTCAAATATAGTTGACTTTAAAGAAAGTGGAATCAGCAACCACTTGTTCAATAATTTAGATACTGTACATTATTTCAAGCACTGTAACCAGTAGTCAGAAAGAATATTCTTCATGCATTATCCATGAGTCATCGAGTTTACTAGCAGATCTTATAGTTGGGTAATTATGAACACAGAAATTTTCAATTTTTCTCATATTGTTGAAAGATATACAAGCTATATAAACAATCTCACTGAACAAAAAAAAATGCTTCGGGCTTGGCGCCTGTGGCTCAAGCGGCTAAGGCGCCAGCCATATACACCTGAGCTGACGGGTTCGAATCAGCTCCCCTTTTTTTAGAGACAGAGTCTTACTCTGTTGCCCTCGGTAGAGTGCTGTGGAGTCACAGCTCACAGCAACTTCCAGCTCTTGGGCTTTGGCGATTCTTCTGCCTCAGCCTCCCAAGTAGCTGGGACTACAGGTGCCCGCCACAGCGCCCAGCTAATTTTTGATACAGTTCGGCTGGGGCTGGGTTTGAACCCGCAGCCCTTGGTATTTGGGGCCGGTGCCCTACTCGCTGAGCCACAGGCGCCGCCAGACCTTTACTTTTCAATTTTCTGTCATCCTTAGTCACCCATATTTCTCCCCCTCACTTTTTTTTTTTTTTTAAGAGACACTGTCTCACTTTGTCGCCCCCAGTAGAGTGCTGTGGCATTACAGCTCACAGCAACCTCCAGCTCTTGGGCTTAGGCAATTCTCTTGCCTCAGCCTCCTGAGTAGCTGGGACTTACAGGCACCCACCACAATGCCCGGATATTTTTTATTGTAGTTTGGCCAGGGCCAGGTTTGAACCTACCACCCTCAGTATATGGGGCTGGTGCCCTACCCACTGAGCCACAGGCACTGCCCAACACAGTCAAATCTTAAAATACAAAATACTGTATGGAATTACCTCTAGGTTATGTGTATAAGATGCATATAAAACATAAATAAAATCCAGCCCAGGCCTGCCAAACAACAATGACGACTATAACCAAAAAATGGCCGGGCGTTGTGGCGGGTGCCTGTAGTCCCAGCCACTTGGGAGGCGGAGGCAGGAGACTCGCTTGAACACAGGAGTTGGAGATTGCTGTGAGCTGTGATGCCACAGCACTCCACCCAGGGTGATAGCTTGAGGCTCTGTCTCAAAAAAAACCAAAAAAACAAAAAACACGAAAATAAGCTGGGTATGGCGGCTCATGCTTGTCACCCTAGCCCTTTGGGAGGCTAAGGGCAGGGGGACTGTTTGAACTCGGAGTTCAAGACCAGTCTGGTTAAGAGTGAGACCCTGTCCCTACTAAAAATAGAAAAACTACCCAGGCATCCTGGCAGATGCCTGCAGTCCCAGCTACGTGGGAAGGTGAGTCAAGAGCATTGCTTGAGCCCAAGAGTTTGAGATTGTTGTGAGCTATGATGCCATGGTACTCTACCCAGGGCAACAGAGTGAGACTCTTTCTCAAACACACACACACACACAGTAAAACAAAAAAATTTCATGTTTATTCTTGAGTTCCATTCTCAAGATCTCATTAGATATATGCGAATTTTCCAAAATCTAGGGAAAAAAATCTAAAATACTTTTGGTACCAAGCATTTCAGATGAGGGATACTCAACCTGCACATTAATAAAAATGGAAAACATTTCCAGGGCAATGATACCATCATTCTTCAGGGCATTTAAGTAAACTAACAGTAGAAGAATTATTAAATTGAATACCTACAGTGTATGGGAAGGAGACCTTCTATTAAAAGAGAGTTGAATAAAGATACTGACTGACTTTACTTTCCTTCCTTCCAACTGAAACGAGACTAATTAGGGAAGAAAATGCAATCTATATTCAAACATCATAGGGAGAGAAGAGTGACCTGAAGCCACACATTGTGATAAATACCTCATGAACACAAGAAACATTTGACCAAAATAACAAAGAGAATTAAGAGTCATCTTAAGACTTTAAGAGGGTCTCTAAAAAATAAATGTCATAGTCTCAAAAAATCCATCAACCTTTAACAGAAAGAAAACTGGGGAACAGGCCTGGAGCGGTGGCTCACGTCTGTAATCCTAGCACTCTGGGAGGCTGAGGTGGACTCCTTGGGTCACAGGATCGAGACCAGCCTGAGCAAGAGTGAGACCCCATCTCTACTAAAAGTACAAACAACTGAGGCAAGAGGATAGCTTTAGCCCAAGAATTGGCCGTTGCTGTGAGCTATAAAGACACCACGGTACTCTACTCAGGGCAACAGCTTGAGACTCTGTCTCAAAAAAACCCAAAAAACTGGGGAACATACACAGGAGAAACTAAGAATATTCCTCTAAATAGCTGATTCCTTATCATGAGTAGTGCAACGGAATGCAGCTGAAGGAGGAGGAACAAGACAAAAAATACTACCTTTGCTTTCAATATTCCTTCCCTTATTGAAATGAAATTGTGAGGCAGAGTAAAATAAAAAGCATATGCCATGATCTCAACAGTGTATGACATAAGGGCTTTCCACAAATCACAAAAGGAACACATGGGCCTTGTCAATGGCTATGCAGCACAGGGGTAGCTTCACTCTAGCCCCTTCCAAGATAAAAAACAATTTAAAAGGAAACAGCATTGGGTGGGGAGAGGTCTACACATCCATTTTTGGTGGAAAAGGGTGGTAGCTATTAAGTGACAACTATAATAGAAATAATTAAATGCCTGAAAGTAGGCTCTGTAGATAGGATTGAAGAAATCACACAAAACAAAATGGAAAAAAAACTTGCAAAAGCCAAAACTTAATTAACTATAAGACAACATCAGAAAAAAACCTGATGTGGACATCATTGGTATTCTTTAATGGATGGTTATTCCATTCCACAGATTCAGGAGAGTTTCAGGAAAATCTGATGCACAATTGTCATCTGACCATTACAATATGACAAATAATGAAAAGGTTGTCCAATTAATTTTTACATTGTGAAGATTCACAGCCTAATAGGAGGTGGAAGGAAAGGGAATTGGGACAAGCATAAATGCAGTAATTTATCATTTATACTATGAGTGTAAGGTTGGAGCAATCTTAAATTTTTTTGTTTGCAGTTTTTGGCCGGGGCTGGGTTTGAACCCGCCACCTCTGGTATATAGGGTTGGTGCCCTACTCTTTGAGCCACAGGAGCCACCCTGCAATCTTAAAATTATCCAAATAATGTTTTTCCAATGTTCTTGTCAAGAAATTTATATCAATTCCAACAGAACTTTCATATTTGAACATTCCTGTTAAATAGATTTTGGCAGGTGGCATTGAATTCTTACTTTTTGTACCTTTTTTATATTTTAAGGTTTTATATTAATAATGTATCTTTTCATAAATACAGTACAAAGATTTTTTTAAAATACAGAAATGGTTGAGAAACTATTTTGCAAGCCAATAATACAATAAAACTGATAATTGAATGATTTTTAAATAAGCATTTAAGAAATGTTTAAGATATGCCTATTATATCTAACGTGTAATCAAAGTTTATACAGATATCATAATACCCATTTATTCAAAGAAAAAAACCTTGCTTAGGTAATAGGACTTACTTAGAAACTAAGTAAAATCAAGCAAAGTTTTTAAGAACCTCAAGTAGAAAAACAAAAAGCATATTAGAGTATCAATGAGACAGTAAAAATATGGCAGAGAGAAAAAGACTATGTAAGATTAAAAAATTCCATTCTTTTATCAAATACTATTGATTATCAGTCCAACCAGATATCATATTAAGCACTGGGGGAAAAAGCAGGGAAGCTTAAGTGGAGGTAGGCAGTAATCCTAGCACTCTGGGTGGCCAAGGTGGTGAATTACTTGAGGTCAGGAGTTCAAGACCAATCTGATCAAGAATGAGACACTGTCTCTACTAAAAGTAGAAAAATGAGCTGGGTGTCGTGGTGCATGCCTGGTTCCAGCTACTCAGGAGGCTGAGGCAAGAGGACTGCTTGAGCCCAAGAGTTTGAGGTTGCTATGAACTATGCCATGCGGTTGCCATGGGACTCTGTCCGGGGCAACAAAGTGAGACTCTGTATCAAAAAAACAAAAAGAAAGAAAGAATACAAAAGAAGACAAAATAAGCTGGTATAGTGGCAGGGCCTACAGTCCCAAGTACCTGGGAGGCTGAGGCAAGAGGAATACTTGAGTCTAAGAACAGTACTCTGCCCAGAGCAACAAAGTGAGACTCTGTGTTTAAAAAAAAAAAAAAAAAAAAAGGCTTGGCGCTTCTAGATTAGCAGTTATGGCACCAACCAAAAATACCAGGGCTTGTGGGTTTGAACCTAGCCCGGGCCTGCCAAACAACAATGACAATTGCAACAAAAAAGTGGCCGGGCATTGTGGCGGGCACTTGGAGTCCCAGCTACTTGGAAGGCTGAGGCAACAGAATTGCTGGAGCCTAAGAGTTTGAGGTTGCTGTGAGCTGTGACATCACGGTGAGACTCTGTCTCAAAAAATAAATAAATAAAGACAAAATTAACCAGGTATCAATGGCAGGACCTACAGTCCTAGGTACTCGGGAGGCTAAGGCAGGAGGATCTCTTGAGCCCAAGAGTTTGAGGTTGCTATGAGCTAGGCTGACAAGGGACTTTAGACTGAGCAGCAGAGATGCTAATGTGAAAAAAATAATTACCCCCTAAATGTACAGGTAACATCATACTTAATGGTGAGAAATTTTCCTAAGATCAAGAAGAATATTGCACAGCTTCCCTCTTTACTATATTCTTTTCAACATCATTCTGGAAGTTCTAGCTAATGCAATAAGATAAGAAAAGATTTAAAAGGTATACAGATTTGGAAGGAAGAAAGAAAAGTGTCTCCCTTTGCAGATGAGAGATGGGGAACCACTTGACCTCTCATTTGTTGCAGGTGGGAATGCCAAATGGTACGCTTTGGAAGACAGCTTGGCATTTTCTCACAAAACTTAAACATACGCTTACCATATCACCCCAGCAACCATGTCTTTGGTATTTATACAAATGAGCTGAAACATGTGCATAAAAAGCTCTGCATAGACGTTTATATAGCAGCTTTATTCATAATTGCCAAAGCTCGGAAGCAACCAGGATGTCCTTTAACTGGTGCCCGGATAAACCAATGGTGTGACATCCACACAATGGAATATTATTTGGCTCTAAATTGAAATGAGCTATCAAGCCACAAAGATATCGAGGAACTTTAAACCCATTACCAAGTTAAAGAAATCAAACAAATAGGCTAAGTACTGTATGATCCCAATTATACATTCTGAAAAAGGTAAAACTACACGGACTACAAAAAGACCAGGGCTTTGGGAAGAAGGAGGGATGAATAGTGGAATGAAGGGATTTACAGGACAATGAAATTATTCTATCTAATACTATTATAGCAGACTCACATCTTTGTACATTAATCAAAACCCACAGAACACACACCACCAAGAATAAACTACCCAACAGGCTTTGGGTACTGATGATGCGCCAATGTTGTTTCACTGGTCATAACAAATTTATCCCTCTAAATTGGGGGATGTTAACGATAGTGGTAGTGGTGGTAGGCTGGCTATTCAAGGGTGGGGATGGAATATCTGGGATCTGGAAGGCTATTGTGAGCTGAGGGTATAGGGACTCTCTATACCCGCCACTCAATTTTGCCTAAAAGATGCTCATTAAATAAAGTGAACTAATACTAACATCTAATTTTAAGATTATTCTCTATAGATTTTATCCACTTTGAGAAATGTAAAAATAATGAACTTTTGTTCTCAAATCTTCAAGAGTTCAAACTTACTAGTTGTACTGTGTGATGGCTTCTATATTCATCTTCACTCCGAGTGCGCTGCTGGAATTTTTCATTGTGTTTTGCAATACAAATTTCCTATAAATACATAAAATGTGCTTTAATACAAATGTAAATTAACAGATTCTGAACACCACACCAAGGCTTTTTTTTGTTCTTCAAAAATTTTAACCTTAATACCTGTATAACAACATACTATGTAAACTACCCCTTGTGTCTTATTTGGACTACTGAAGCTATATAAGCCAAATAATCACTATCTTAGAAATGACACTCGTATTAAACTAGTCACTTCTCTAGACCTCCTGGTTTCTCTTTTTCTCGAAAGATAGGGATAGTAAGAGGTGGAGTAAAGGAGGTGCCCTTAGATAATCTGAAAGATCTCTTTCAAATCTGATGTCTTTGACCAGAAGATTCTAAGTCTCATTATACTCATTAAACACAACTGGGAAAACAAAAAAAGAAAGACCATACAACTCTTAGTTTGAACTAAAGTCTGTATTTTTACACTCTGTCTGATGAGTTAAAGACAATTTTATTGAGATTGGTGTAAATTATCACGAGATCTGAAACTTCTGGTTATAGACATCAGAGCTAAAATATCAATATTAGGCTGGGCATGGTGGCTCATGCCTGTAATCCTAGTACTCTGGGAGGCCAAGGCGGATGGATTACTTGTGCTCAGGAGTTAGAAAACAGTCTGAGCTAAGTGATACCCCAGTATCTACTAAAAACAGAAAAACTGGCTCGGCACCTGTGGCTCAAGTGGCTAAGGCACCTGAGCTGGCGGGTTCGAATCCAGCCCAGGTCCACCAAACAACAATAGCTGCAACCAAAAAATGGCTGGGCGCTGTGGCACATGCCTGTAGTCCTAGCTACTTGGGAGGTAGAGGCAGGAGACTCGCTTGAGCCCAGGAATTGGAGGTTGCTGTGAGCTGTGATGCCCCAGCACTCTATCCAGGGTGACAGCTTGAGGCTCTGTCTCAAAAATAAGTAAATAAATAAATAAATAAAAATAAAAACAGAAAAACTAGCTGGGCATTGTAGCAGGCGCCTATAGTCCCAGCTATAGGGAGGCTGAGGACCACTTGAGCCCAAGTGTTTAAGGTTGCTGTAAGCTATGATGCCATAGCACTCAACCCCAGGGTGACTAAATGAAACTCTATCTCAAGAAAGAAAAGAAAAAGTCAATATTATAAACAAACTAGAATGTCAATATTATAAAAATTATTTAAAATCTATAAAAAGTGTGTGTTTTCTAATCACAATATAAAAAAGAAGTTCTTACAATTTGGAAAGATGTGCTTCTTTATAAAATAATGCCCTATGATCTTGTTGGCAAGTATGTAGCAGCACCAAGCTAAATCTTCCCTTGATCAGTGTCCTTCCTAGTTTAACTACCCTTTGTTTCTTGAAATAAAAAGGTTCTCCAGTGTAAAATGGTTCACACTAGTCTTCAACACACCAATGCTACAGTAAAAGGTGTACTCACTCTTTCAGTCAGAGAAAAGTCATACAATAATCTAAAAATATATATATATATATATTTTTTTTTTTGAGACAGAGCCTTACTATGTTGTCCTCAGTAGAGTGCTTTAGCATCACAGCTCACAGCAACCTCAAACTCTTGGGCTTAAGTGATTTTCTTGCTTTAGCCCCCCGAGTAGTTGGGACTACAGGTGGCTGCCACGACGCTGTGATATATTTTTTGTTGTTGTGGTTGTCGTTGTGTAGCAGGCCCGGACTGGGTTTGAACTCGCCAGCCTTGGTGTATGTGACTGGCGTCATAACCACTGTGCTATGGGTGCCGAGCTGAGGAAACTATATTTCAAAGCTTCATTCTATTGCCTAACAAGAACCGTCCAGTACAGTTGGGCAAACAAAGGTAGCACTACCTAGTGTTGTGATATTACAGTGATACAGTGACTCCGGATTCAGAGTCAACAGACCAAGGATGGAATCTCTACCCCTGCCTCATACTAACAACTGTTTGTCTTGGGTGATTTATTTCACCACTAGAAGCCTTAATAAACTTGGTTATTAAATGAGAATACAGTTGGCTTGGCACCTGTGGCTCAATGGGCTAAGGCGCCAGCCACGTACACCTGAGCTGGCGGGTTCGAATCCAGCCCGGGGGCCCGCCAAACAACAATGACGGCTACAACCAAAAAATGGCTGGGTGTTGTGGCGGTCGCCTGTAGTCCCAGCTACTTGGGAGGCGGAGGCAGGAGACTCGCTTGAGCCCAGGAATTGGAGGTTTCTGTGAGCTGTGATGCCACAGCACTCTATCCAGGGTGACAGCTTGAGGCTCTATCTCAAAAAATAAATAAATA
>CAUYRH010031763.1:0-14815 GCA_963574655.1 Perodicticus potto
TCAAGCTGTCACCCTGGATAGAGTGCTGTGGCATCACAGCTCACAGCAACCTCCAATTCCTGGGCTCAAGCGAGTCTCCTGCCTCCGCCTCCCAAGTAGCTGGGACTACAGGCGCCCTCCACAACGCCTGGCCATTTTTTGTTTGCAGCCATCATTGTTGTTTGGTGGGTCCGGGCTGGATTCGAACCTGCCAGCTCAGGTATACGTGGCTGGCGCCTTAGCCCATTGAGCCACAGGCGCAGAGCCATGCACCTTTTTTTTTTTTTTTTTTTAGAGACAGAGTCTCAGTTTGTCGCCCTCAGTAGAGTGCCATAGTGTCACAGCCCACAGCAGCCTCCAGCTCTTGGGCTTAGACGATTCTCTTGCCTTGGGACTACAAGTGCCCACCACAACGCCCAGCTATTCTTTTTGTTGCAGTTTGGCCAGGGTGGGGTTTGAACCCACCACCCTCGGTATATGGGGCCAGCACCCTACTCACTGAGCCACAGGTGCTGCCCCTCACCGTGCATTTTATTATTTTGGCTTTGACTCACACAGTTTTGCTATTTATTCCATTCTTCTAGAAACCTATAGGTGGCATTAGGAGGAAACAGAAGAGTTTGGAGTAGGGAAGTTATTTAAAACATCCATAATTTCTAATATATACATGTCCCTTTTTCCTCCTGAGGAACCACATGCCACCCTTATAGTGATTGGAACAGTCATCCTACCATCACATTGAGGTAAACCTCTAGAAAATTGGGAAATTGGGAAAATATTTCATATGTAAAAATTACATTATTTGAGTCATTAAATGTAAGCTAAATTGAATGAAGTGAGATGATCTTGACTTTTCTCTCATTTGTTCTTATGAAAATTCCAGCTAATCTCTTTTTTCAGCCTTTTTGCAAACTGGGTATTCCCATGAAATCTATGTTAATCCCAAGAGAGAAATTTTTTTTTTAGGAGAGACAGAGTCTCACTTTATCGCCCTCAGTAGAGTGCTGTGGCGTCACACAGCTCACAGCAATCTCCAACTCCTGGGTTTAGGTGATTCTCTTGCCTCAGCCTCCGGAGGAGCTGGGAGTACAAGCTCCCGCCACAACACCCAGATAGTTTTTTGTTTTTGCAGTTCGGCCGAGGCCGGGTTTGAACCTGCCACCTTCAGTATATGGAGCCATCCCCTAGATAGAAATTGTTAAAAAATTGGGAATAAAAGAGTACAGCCATTATTGATGGTGAGTAGAAAAAGCTGGCATATTTTCACATTTGCATATAGATGCATAAGGAAATGGAGAATTGACAAATCAGGCTGATTCTCATCAGTGGTTCAGATACACTAGACTGCAGAAGTTCCATTTTCTAAATATAAAGACATGAAAGGCTATTGGCAAAGTACTATTTAATGAATAAAGCAAGCTGCAGAACAATGTTTTCAGCAAACAAAAATTTTGTTTTCACAAGAATGATTCTCATAAAGACCTATAGTGTGTGTGTGTGTATGCAATGAAAAAGGTTTTAAAAATACTGCAGGGTTTATCACAAGAATGCGAGTCAGAAAATTAACTTTTGTATTCTTGATGGGTACATTTTACTTTTTGTAATTAGAAGAAAACAATATTACGTTTACATATTTTTATACCTCACTGCCATGGCTTTAAATATTTCATCTTCCTCAACTGAGGAAGTCCCACTTAATCGTTTGAAATCACCCAACTCAAGGGGCTCTCAGTTGCTCATCAAGCAGGAGTAATTTCTCCTGTCATTCACTTTAATAGCACCTTGTACTTCATTATACCTTCTTGTTATTGCACTTAAGGTGGCCATGTAATACAGTTAGTTTGTGAGTTTAGTGTTTATTCATGTTTATTATCTACATTCCCTCCCCTTACCACAGTTCCTTGTAATTAATCCAGCTTATAAAATTTCAGTTGAGGGTGGCGCCTGAGGCAGTGAGTAGGGTGCTGGCCCCATATACTGGAGATGGTGGGTTCAAACCCAGCCCCAGCCAAAAACAGCAAAAAAAAAAAAAAAACACTTCAGTTGAATTGTGTATGTGTGTTTCTGAAATGCCAGCTGAGAGAACTCAACTCAAACTCAAGTCAGTCATTCTCAATAAATACTGTCGAGTTTTTGTCTGTCACTGTGTTGGATGCTCCCAGGAGGACAGTGATAAAATACACAGTCCCACCCTGCAGAGTTTGTCATCTACTCTGGAAGACAGACAGACAGACAGTAACATCTATGACAGGTTATGATAGAGGAGAACACCTGCTAGGAATGCCTACGTTAGAAATGTAAGCTGAGGAAGGATCTGGGAAGGTTTCTCATAGGAGGTGAAGTCTCAGCTCACTCTTAAAGGAGTTAGTTGGGTGAAGTGAAGGTGGGGAAAGGTGCTTCAGAGAGAGAGTAGCATGTGCCAAAGCACAAAGCCATGAAAAAATGTGCCACCTCTGGAAAAGTACAGGTTCTTGCCTCTGGCTGGAGTCTAAGAGCCAGTTGGGGAATTGGTGTGAGCCAGGAATAGGTTGTGACCAGTTAATGTTGAGTCTGGGGTGACACGCGAGGGAAGTAGGATTTATTCTGGAGGGAGTCACACAAGTCATGTAAGTGTTTGAAGCAGAGAAGAGAGACAGTCATCTAACCAGTGTGGAGCAGTGATAGGTCAGCCCAGAGTCAGTGACGTTTGCATCAGGCTAATAGTACAGTAATAGGATAAAAAGAAACGTCCTCAGGTGGAGATGGAGAGGAGGGGATGGATCAGGGAGCTATTTACAAGAGACACTTCCATGATCCCTTTACTGATGTTTTAAAGAAAACAACCTAAACTAATGATGAACTAGCATTAACACAGAGTTTGTTCTTTCTTTCCTTTTTCTCTCTTTAGTAAATGTGTGGCAGCAGTACAGATGGTGAACGAACCTTACTAATTGTACACTTTTTTCATGTGCCATAGCAGAGTCTCAGTGGTCTGTTTTATCAGTACTTCATATATAAATTGTGAATTTCAGTTTAATAACACCTCACCATTCATTAGCACAATAAAGATACAGAATTGCAAAGAATAGAGATGACTTCTAAACGACATATATGCTGTAATTATAACAGAATTATATTCAAATATTTTTACCTGCTTTGGCCTGTGTTAAAGTACTGTATTGCCAAACAAAATACTAGGTTTTCATAAAATAATTTTTTTAAGTTTCCTCCCTGAAAAAGCATAAAGCATAAATCTCAGAATCAGTCTGAGAATAGAAAACTAAGGTGCTAAAAATACATTATACAATTATAATTTAAAATTATCATACCCACTTTATAAAGACAAAGAATAAGAAATAAAACTGTTAGGTACAGCTGGTTTGTAGAAGATGGAAGAACAGCACAAGTTTTACACATACAAACTAAATTCAAGCTGGCAAAATTAGATTGTGCTTGCCAGTAAAAATTATTCACTTTTAGGTTGTAAACTCTGTCAAGTTGAATTTCTGAAATACTAACTCTCCCCTTCTTTGGACATACGGAGATAGTTTGGATTTCTGAACATTTTTTTTAGAGATCAAAGAATTCTATAAGATAGTAAAATTTAATCCTTTACTCATGTCTCTAAGGTACTGAGCCTGTGTTTGTTTCCTGGTAGTGTGAGTGTGTTCTAATGCAAATGAGAGAGAAACAGAAGAGCAGGAGCGATTAAGGGAAGTAGTAAGTACTTGGAAATATTAGGAAATCAGGCAAATCAAAGATTGCATGTTCATCACAAAACTAAAGACATAAAAGACAGGGATAGGGCCAGGTGCAGTGGCTAATGTCTATAATCCTAGCACTCTGGGAGGCCTAGGTGGGTGAATTGGCTGAGCTCACAGGTTCGAGACCAGCCTGAGCCAGGGCAAGACCTCAGCTCTAAAAATAGTCAGGCATTGCAGTGGGCACCTGTAGTCCCAGCTACTCTGGAGGCTGAGGCAAGAGAATTGCTTGAGCCCAAGAGTTTGAGGTTGCTGTGAGCTATAATGGCACAGCACTCTACAAAGTGTGAAAAAGGAAGACTGTCTCCAAAAAAAAAAAAAAAAAAGGCAGCTATAAGGGAAAATTATTAGAAGAATACAGACTCAGTTTATTTTTTGCTTCAAAGGAGTGGAAATGAAGGATCAATTACTGTGAGAGCAGAAATAGAAAACTGACGGCTAAGGAAATATAGAAAAGTACCTGTGATAGCTGTTGTTACAGCTAAACCCCAAAATCTCAGAAGTATGACATGGTAGAAGGCTATTTCTTTTTATTTTAAATTTCAAAAAAGGTATCCGTTTGGGTGCCATTTTTCTAGATAGCAATTCTGGGACCCAGGCCCTTGTAGCTCTACCATTCTCCACCTAAACCGTTTAAGAATATAGACGGAACCTGGAGAATTACTTGTGGAAGGGTCTTAGGAGCGTGACCCCCAAGCAGCTTGCATCATTTCACTCATCATCTAGAGCACAGTCACATGCCTTACCTCACTGCAGGGAAGATTGGGAAATATGGCTTAGCTGTGGGCCCAAAAAGAAGAAACAGGTTTTGGCTCCGTGCCTGTAGCTCAAGCGGCTAGGGTGCCAGCCACAGACACCAGAGCTGGTGCGTTTGAATCCAGCCCAGGCCTGCCAAACAACAATGACAACTATAACCAAACAATAAGGCATTGTGGTGGGCACCTGTAGTCACAGCTACATGGGAGGCAGAGACAAGAGAATCGCTTAAGCTCAAGAGCTGGAGGTTGCTGTGAGCTGTTACGCCATGGCACTCTACCCAGAGTAAAGTAGTGAAACTCTGTCTCAAAAAATAAATAAAAATAAAAAATGAAGGAGGAAAAAATATACAAGTAGAAAGTAAGGTGAGACACAAGAAAGGCAGTGTTTTCTAGGAATACATTATCTTCTTAATATCTAATCAAACTTAAAAAGATAACATCTAAATAGAATTTTCTTCTGGGTACAGTGGCTCATGCCTGTAATGCTAACACTTGTAGGGGCCTAAGTGGGAGTATAGTTTGAGCCCAGGAGTTCGAGACCAGCATAGGCAACAGAACCAATCTCTACAAAAAACAAAAAAATTATCCAGGTGTGGTGGCACACACATGTAGTCCCAGCCACTTGGGAGGCTGAGGCAGGAGGATCTGGCCAGGAATTCAAAGCTGTAGTAAGCTGTGATAACAATGCCACTGTGCTCTAGCATGGGCGACAGAGTGAGACCCTGTCTGAAAAAAATTAAAAGACAATTTTTTTAGACACAGTTTCACTATGTTGCCCTCTGTAGAGTACCATTGTGTCACAGCTCACAGCAACCTCCAAGTCTGGGGCTGAAGTGATTCTCTTGCTTCAGCCTCCCAAGTAGCTGGAACTACAGGCACCCAGCTAAGTAAAGACAGTTTTTAATATTTCAGGACAGAGCTCCCACATAAAGTCATATCTACTCTCAGGAATCCTTCGTGGAGGGCAGTGACTGGCCCTCTCTTTGATTTGTTTTAAAGGCTTCTGTGTATTTTCATGTCTGTTTATTTGCTGAATGTATCCATCATTCTGTGCCTGAGTGATTTCAGGTATTTGGGGTAGGGAGAGTCAACTGTAGATTGGTGACTTGTAACACTCTTTAAAAAGTTAAGTGGTTGTGAAATACACTACTGAAGGAGCTCTTGGCAGACCATTTATATCCTGAATGTGGTTCTTCCATGTAAGTGATTCCTTGCTGTCCAGTGTGGAAGGACATGTACTTTTCTCCATAAGAAAATGAAATTTATTATGCCCCCCCCACAAAATAAATAAATAAATAAATAACTAAAAAGTTAAGTGGGGGCTCAGTGCCCCTAGCACAGTGGTTACAGTGCCAGCCGTGTACACCGAGGGTGGTGGTTCAAACCCAGCCCAGGCTGAACTAAACAACTACAACAAAAAATAGCCAGGCACTGTGGCAGGTGCCTGTAGTCCCAGCTACTTGGGGGGCTGAGGCAAGAGAATCCCTTGAGCCCAAGAATTTGAGGTGGTTGAGAGCTGTGATGCCACGGCGCTCTACCGAGGGCAACATAGTCAGACTCTGTCTAAATAAATACATAAATAAGTGGATTTGGCATCTTTTGCTCAGTGGTTAGGGTGCCGGCCTCATGCACCAGAGCTGGTGGGTTTGAACCTGGCCCAGGCCTGCTAAAACAACAGTGACAACAACAAAAATAATATGCCAGGCATTGTGGTGGATGCCTGTAGTCCTAGCTACTTGGGAGGCTGAAGCAAGAGAATCGCTTAAGTTCAAGAGTTTGAGGTTGCTGTGAGCTGTAATGCCACAGCCCTCTACCAAGGGCAACACAGTAAGACTCTGTTAAAAAAAAATGATAAAATTAAAAATAAAAAGTTAAGTGGAGGTGAACATTTCTGAGTAGGGGAAAATCATCACACACTTTTCTTTTGTGAATAAGATTACCTAGTTATTTATACCTAACCAAACTAGGAGACTTGCTCAGTGTCAGAAAGTAAGGCAGGTGCCAGGGACACCTCATTCAGTGAGTATAAGATTAAGGGCATGTACTGTTAACAGTACTATTGATTGGGCGACGCCTGTGGCTCAAGGAGTAGGGTGCTGGCCCCATATACCGGGGGTGGTGGGTTCAAGCCTGGTCCCGGCCAAAAGTGCAAAACAAGCCATTCATCAAACTAAGAAATAGTAGGAGAAGAGCAGTTTTTGGAGGGAATACGGCTTGAAGTTAAAAAACAAAACAAAAAACGAGTACTATTGATTAGTGTGGACCACCTGAGATTCCTTTGGCTCCACTGTGCCAAATGTTGAGTATTAGATCTCTACCATGTTCAAGTATTGCAGGATTGCAGTATAGGACAGTGTTAAAAATCCTAAATCCCTATGTTGTAAGCTCATTTTTCTTGGTTCTTCTTCTTTAAAAGGCCCCAAATTCATGAGCATAACTTCTAAGAGTTATAAAGTTAATATTTATTTTCATAAATTCCAGATTTTTATTTTATGATTACTTTATTTATTTATTTATTTATTTATTTTTGAGCCAGAGTCTCAAGCTGTCACCCTGGGTAGAGTGCCGTGGCATCACAGCTCACAGCAACCTCAAACTCTTTTGTTTTCTTTGAGATAGAGTCTTACTATGTCGCTCTTGGTAGTGTGCCATGGTGTCACAGCTCACAGCAACCTCAAACTCTTGGGCTTAAGCCATCCTCTTGCCTCAGCCTCCCAAGTAGCTGGGACTACAGGTGCCCACCACAACGCCTGGCTATTTTTTGGTTGCATTTGTCATTGTTGTTTAGCAGGCTCAGGCCAGGCTCAAACCCACCAGCTTCAGTGTGGCTGGCACCCTACTCACTGAGTTACGGGGAGCTGAGCCAACCTCAAACTCTTGGGAAGCAATCCTCTTGCCTCAGTTTTTCTATTTTTAGTCAAGATGGGGTCTCGCTTTTGCTCAGGGTGGTCTTGAACTTGTGAGTTCAAGCAATCTACCTGTCATGGCAGGTAAAGGGACCACCTGTCCAAAGCAGAAGTTTCTAAATGGAGTCTTTATTAGCTGGCCAGCAGCTGTCTCTGCAGGTCTCAGAGAGATCAGGGGATAGCAGCAGCAACCAGCTCGGAATCGGGAATACTAACCAACCTTCACAGAAGCAGACTTTGCATTTGCAGTTAGCAGATAAGCAAAAAATTTTTCACAATAAGAGCTCAGTAAGTTCTTATTCCGTCTCCCCATTCTTCCCTCAGTCTCCCACCCCTGGTCTAAGGGGATGGTTCAGGGCCAAGGCAGCCATGTTACCCTTGCCTAGGCCTCCCAGAGTGCTAGGATTACAGGCATGAGCCACCAGGCCCGGCCTTTTTTTTTTTTTTGAGACAGTTTCACTATGTTGCCCTCGGTAGAGTGTCAGGGTGTCACAGCTCACAGCAACCTCAAACTATTGGGCTCAAGAGATTCTTTTGCCTTAGCCTCCCAAGTAGCTGGAACTTTAGGCACCCCCACAACACCGGCTATTTTTTGTTGCAGTTGTCATTGTTGTTTAGCTGGCCCAGGCAGGGTTCGAACCGAAGAGCCTGGGTGGATGTGGGTAGCTCCATAACCACTGTGCTATGGGCGCTGAGCCAAATTCTAGATTTTTTTTTTTTGGAGACAGAGCCTCAAGCTTTCACCCTGGATAGAATGCTGTGGCATCACAGCTCACAGCAACCTCCAATTCCTGGGCTCAAGCGAGTCTCTTGCCTCCGCCTCCCAAGTAGCTGGGACTGCAGGCGCCTGCCACAACGCCCGGCCATTTTTTGGTTGCAGCCGTCATTGTTGTTTGGCGGGCCCAGGCTGGATTCGAACCCGCCAGCTCAGCTGTACGTGGCTGGCGCCTTAGGCCGCTGAGCCACAGGCGCCGAGCCCAAATTCTAGATTTTTAAAAGGAACCTTTTAGGGAGGCGCCTGTGGCTCAGCAAGTAGGGTGCCGGCCCCATATAACGAAGGTGGGGGGTTCATACCCAGCCTCAGCTGAACTGTAAAACAGAAAAATAGCTGGGCGTTGTGGTGGGCGCCTGTAGTCCCAGCTACTCAGGAAGCTGAGGCAAGAGAATCGCCTAAGCCCAGGAATTCGAGGTTGCTGTGAGCTGTGTGATGCCACGGCACTCTACCGAGGGCAATAAAGTGAGACTATGTCACTACAAAAAAAAAAAACCAAAAGAAAAAAATCTAAAAGTCTTTAGAAGGAAGATTTTGACCTAATGTCATGGCGTTTTGGCTTTTTATAGCTAAAACACTAAGATCTCCCTTTCCCTCCCTCTTGTGAATTTACACTAGTTAGATTAGCTTAAAAAGAAGACCCTTTTAGTAGAGTGAGTCCTAGAAATTAGCCCAGAATGACAGTGAGCCATAGTTTTGAAAGACTTTTTTCTGCCCTTAGACCGGGAAGGGGTTGTTGCTTGTGTTCCCCATCTCCATGTTTCTGAATCATTGGCCACACCTCAGTTACATAAGAATAAAGAGCACATGGAGGGTATCATTTGTGTGCCAAGTTGGGAATATACAGTCATCCTTCAGTATCCATGGGGAATTGGGTCTGGGACAGCCCCCCACACACCAAAATCTGTGAGGCTCAAATCCCTTACGTAAACTGGTATATTTGCATATAACCTGTGCACATCCGCCAAAACACTTTAACTCATTTCTAGATTTCTTAGAATATTATGTTTACATAGATGGAGCTGGAACATAATCTTCTTAGTAAAGTATCTCAAGAATGGATGAAAAAATATCCAATGTACTCAGTACTATTATAAAACCAATTTGTAATGACTCACACTTTCATATGAAAGATAAAACAACTATACTCCAGGATGAAGGAGGGAAGAGAAGTGGGGGAGAAGGTAAGTGAAGGGAAGGTAATTGGTGGGACCTCACCTATGATGTATATTGCGAGGGTACATGTCAAATCTATTATGAATAGAGTATAAATGTCTTAACACAATAATTGAGATGAAGGCTATGTTAACCAGTTGGACATAAGCATTCCAAATTGTATATAAAATCAGCACATTATGCCCCACAAATGCATTGATGTATACAGTTATGATTTAATTTAAAAAATTAAATAAAAAAATAGATTACTTATAATAGTTCACATAGTGTAAATGCTATGTGAATAGTTCTAATACTATACTGTTTAGGGAATAATGACAAAAAATGTCTGTACTAATTTAGGACAAATGTACCCATCCTTTTTATTCCTCAATGTTTTTGATCCAGCTGGTTGAATCTGCTATTTTGGAACCTATAGATTCCGAGGCCTGCTATACTTATTATGGAGAACATTTTTGATACTACTTGCTGGAAATAAAAATGCAGCTCTTCTAAGGAAATAAACTAGGTGTACTTATTACACAAATTTGTATCCTGGTTAATCTAGTATTTCATTTTGCCTTATTTGATACTAGCTAATCTATGATATTAAATACTATAAACGGCAGATGAATACAATGCAAAAACATGCTTTTTACAGTACTTACTTGGTTTAATGTTTAAAGTTAAAATCCTGATTTTGAGTCCAAGGATCAAAGTAAACAGAAACCAGATAGATTAGGACTTATTTTATTTAGGCAGATATAAAGATTGTGGACATCTAAATGTATTATAACTGATTGTCTTAATGCCTTATTTTCGAGCCGCTTTTGGACAATGGATATAATACAGACAGGCTGTTAAATAGTATTTGGAAATGTATTTTTTGAAGCAAGTGATTTATTCCATTATTATATTCATGAAACAGATGTGATTTTCCTACTTGATGTCTATGTCAGTTCTGTATTCTGCCTTTCTGACAGGACATTTTATTTATTTATTTATTTATTTATTATTTATTTTTTTTTTGAGACAGAGCCTCAAGCTGTCACCCTGGATAGAGTGCTGTGGCATCACAGCTCACAGCAACCTCCGATTCCTGGGCTCAAGCGAGTCTCTTGCTTCCACCTCCCAAGTAGCTGAGACCACAGGCACCCGCCACAACGCCGGCCATTTTTTGGTTGCAGCTGTCATAGTTGTTTGGAGGGCCCGGGCTGTATTTGAACCCGCCAGTTCAGGTATACGTGGCTGGCACCTTAGCTGCTTGAGCCACAGGTGCTGAGCCAGGAGATTTTATTTAATAAAACCTAACAGAAGGTTATAATTTAAGACTCTTCCCCCTTAGATTTCACAAAACATTAAGTAATCACTCTTATTTAACCATAATGCTTGTCATGGTTTATTTGATTAAAAATTATTATGGCATTATACAGGGAATATAATGTACCTCAGGAAATTAATTTTTCCATTTGGATTAATTGAAAGGTGAAAAACTTCTTTGATTCTAGTAAGCAATAAATCTAATGAATAATCCTTTATATATCTTAGCTTTTTATTCTTACTCTTCTAGGTAACAACATCCATTTTATACACCGTGATAGGAATAGGTTGGATCACAAACCCATAAGCTCTGTTTTACAATTTGTAGGAGTTTAGCAAGTGAACTTTACAAGCAGACTTTCAGGTATCCATGTGTGACTTAATATAGAATGCGTTGCTTTTAAATGGACCCTCAGGAATGTAACTTTAAATGTTGGAGTGTTGTATCCTTGTGCAGTGTCTACCTTGGTGGCCCTGCCTAACCTATGAGGGGCGATGAAAACATAAAGAGACCATATACTGGTGGAATTGTATGCAGAGAGGCATCAGTTGTCAAAAATGTGATATAGGCTCAGCACCTGTAGCTCAAGCAGCTAAGGCGCCAGCCACATACACTGGAGCTGAAGGGTTCGAATCCAGTCTGGGCCTGCTGAACAACAATGACAACTACAACCAAAAAATAGCCAGGTGTTGTGGTGGGTGCCTGTAGTCCCAGCTACTTGGGAGGCTGAGGCAGGAGAATCGCTTGACCCCAGAAGTTGGAGGTTGATGTGATCTGTAATGCCATGGCACTCTACCCAGGGCAACAGCTTGAGGCTCTGTCTCAAAAAAAAAAAAAAAAAAAAAAAATGTGATATAGACTCCGTACTCATAGCACAGCAGTTAAGATGTCATCCGCATACACCGAGGCTGGTGGGTTCAAACACAGCCCCCGCCAGCTAAAAACAAAAAAAAAACAATGGCAACTGCAACAAAAAAAATAGCTGGGCATTGTGGCAGGCGCCTCCCAGTTACTTGGGAGGCTGAGGCAAGAGAATCTCATCAGCCCACGAATTGGAGATGGCTGTGAGCTGTGACGCTAGGGCACAATACTAAGGGTGACACAGTGAGAGTCTGTTTAAAATAAATACAAGTGATACATATTTCTAAGTTTATAGCTTTTATAATTTTATGCAAAATAACAAATACCAATATAGAAAATACACAAAATAAAACTAAAAGCTGTCAACATACAAATAAATATATAAAATATAACTTTAAAAGCTCTAAAATTATAAATACCGTTTTAAAAATTACTTTACATCATGGTATATCCATTTAATGAAATTTTTTTCAATTTTTTTCTTTTGCCAATTGATAATCATCTATCAATTGAAGAATATATAAAAGGAAGAGAGCAACTCAAGATCATTTTATTCAATGACAGATGCGAGATACTAATTCTATAAACAATATACCTACATTTTTATATGTATATATTCATATTTTTATATGCTTAAAAGAAAGGAAATAAGCACACCAGAATGTTGCCAGTAGGTATCTTTGTTTTTTAATTTTTTTGTTTTCAATTATTGTGGATTCAGTGTGTATTTCTCTTTTTTTGTTGTTACAGTTTGGCTGGGGCTGGGTTTGAACCCACTACCTTTGGTATATGGGGCCGGTGCCCCTCCAGTAGGTATCTTTATGGTGTAAGATTATTTTCTTTTCCATATTTTTCTGTATTTCCCAACTATTCTAGAATGAGCATGATTGATATTTGGGGGCCAGAAAAAGGTCATTAAACATTATAGGACAATTATTGCCTACGTAATAACCTCCACAAAAGTGCAGATTATTTACACTGCAGTCCAGGTTTCTGACCTAATTGCTCTTTTTAGGAAGTATGGTCAGTGTCCAAGCACCTTGTCACTTTGTTATTACACACCCACTATCGATTTCTCTAGGATTGGGGGGAGCAACCATGGACAAAAATATTTATTTTAGATACTTAAGGTATATATTTAAATATGTTTGGTATGCTTTTTGAAAGGGAATTTTAAGGATTGTTTAAATATTTAAAACTTTGTAATTTAAATGTACTCTGTAGTTTGGTTGTACATTCCTAGACAATTCCTATTTCTCACCCCCAAATTGTTTTTATTTAGAGGCCTACTATTGTCATCCTTTATTTTTCTGGAAGCTTAGTATGTTTAGTTGGACAGTATCTCAGAAATTCTGATGAAAAGTCAAATTCAAAATATTTATAATTATTAGCAAGTATAATACTGCTTTGAATACTTTTATATAAAGCTTATGAAGTCACAAAAATATAATTAATATATCCAAATATTTGAATGTATTTTTATGTCTCTATAACATTTTTTAATTATAAAAATGAAATTTCTCAAAAAATTTAAACTATTTTGTACTATTTCATATCGTAAAGAAAGAATGGTGACCCACATTCCTTTGCTGGTTTTATAACTTCTGAAACATAAGCTACACAAAGATGTATGTACAGTCAACCCTTAAACAACACAGGTTTAAACCATGTGGCTCCACATATATGTATATTTTTTGTTTTTTTTTATGATTTTTGAGATTTATAATCTTTGAATGGGAAAGGCCTCCCCAAAATATATATATCAGTGAAATAATTGGTAAGTTTCCCTACGTAAAAGCAAGAAATCTCTGCATGAAAAAAGCATCATATGGGTGGCGCCTGTGGCTCAGTGAGTAGCGTACTGGCCCATATACTGAGGGTGGTGGGTTCGAACTTAGCCCTGGCCAAACTGCAACAAAAAAATAGCCGGGTGTTATGGTGTGTGCCTGTAGTCTCAGCTACTCAGAATTGCCTAAGCCCAAGAGCTGGAGGTTGCTGTGAGCTGTGATGCAATCGCACTGTACCGAGGGGGGGCAAAGTGAGACCCTGTCTCTACAAAATAAAAAAAGAAAGAAAAAGAAAAAAGCATAAAGTGAAAATACAAATGAAAAATATTTACAATACATGTTATATAAAGGTTCACTTTCTTTAACTGTTCATAAAAAGACAAGACCACAGGAAAGATAATCACTTGAGGCCAGGAGTTCAAGGTTGCAGGGAGCTATGATCACACTGCATTGAAGCTTGGGCAACACATTGAGACCTTGCCTCTTAAAAAATTATTAGAAAAGCAAAGGCTTTTAGTATCTTTTTTTTTTTTTTTTGAGACAGTGTTTCACTATATTGCCCTCCGTAGAGTACAAAGGCATCATAGCTCACAGCAACCTCAAATTCTTGGACTTAAGAGTCTCTTCCCTCAGCTTCCCAAGTAGCTGAGACCATAGGTACCTGCCACAATGCCCAGCTATTTTTTTTTTGTAGTTGTCATTGTTGTTTGGCAGGCCCGGGGCTGGGTGTTGAACACACCAGCCCTGGTGTATGTGGCCAGTACTCTAGCCACTGAGCTACAGGCACCGAACTGATTTCTTAACCATCTGAGACTAATGTTGCAGACATCATGACCTGCATTTCCTAAGAACAGGTGACTACTTTCTCTTCTAGACCATCCTATATATTTTTATGAGAATGATATTTATTTATTTTGGTTTGGAAATTTTTTAATCTAAGTGAAAGTTATCTGAAGAAAATAACACTGAAGGACAAATTTTCTAAAGAAGTAACATCATCTTACTTCAAAGTAATAGTTATTTTAAGAAGAGTGGTCCAGGCTCAGTGCCTGTAGTGCAGTGGTTAGGGCACCAGCCACATGCACAGATGGTGGCGGGATCAAACATGGCCCTGGCCTACTAAACAATATTGACAACTACAACAAAAAAATAGCTGGGAGACAACAACTAAAGCAAATAGAAAACCTACCCAATGGGGAAGGATATTTGCATGTTTTGAATCAGACAAAAGCTTGATAACTAGGATCTATAGAGAACTCAAATTAATCCACGTGAAAAAAGCCAACAGTCCCATATATCATTGGGCAAGAGACATGAATAGAACCTTCTATAAAGAAGACAGACAATGGCTAACAAACATATGAAAAATGCTCATCATCCCTAATTATTAGACAAACGCAAATCAAAACCACCCTGAGATACCATCTAACTCCAGTGAGAATGGCCCACATCACAAAATCTCAAAACTGCAGATGCTGGCATGGATGTGGAGAGAAGGGAACACTTTTACACTGCTGGTGGGACTGCAAACTGATA
>CAUYRH010031764.1:0-16498 GCA_963574655.1 Perodicticus potto
GTCTGTATATCAGAATGATTTGATTTCTCTGTCAATTTTAAAGCTTAGCTTAGCAGGATATAGAAGTTTTTCTGTTTAAGAACATTAAAGGTAGATGACCATTGTCTTCTTGCTTGGAAAGTTTCATTAGAGAAGTCTGCAATCACCCTGATGGATTTGCCCCTGTAGGTCAACTGGCGCTTACTCTTGGCTTGAAGAATCTTTTCTTTTGTCTTGACTTTGGATAGGTTCATCACAATGTGTTGGAGAAGCTCGGTTAGAGTTGAGGCGACCTGGGGTCCGATGTCCCTCTGAAAGGAGTGTGTCAGAATCTTTGGTGATATTTGGGAAATTTTCATTTATAATATTCTCTAGTATGGCTACCATTCCCCTGGGGTATTCTTCTTCCCCTTCTGGGATACCTATAACTTATATATTTGAACGCTTCATAAAGTCTCATAATTCTGTTAGTGAACGTTCTACTTTCTCTCTCTTCTTTTCTGCCTCTTTAACTATCTGAGTTATCTCAAGAGCTTTGTCCTCTACCTCTGAAATTCTTTCTTCTGCATGGTCTGATCTGTTGTTGATACTTTCTATTGCATCTTTAAGTTCCCTAATTGACTGCTTCAGTTCCTTTAGCTCTGCTATATCCTTTCTTGATTCTTCACATCATTCATCTCTTATTTGATTCTGTTTTTGGATTTCCTTTTATTTTCCATTTTATGAGCAGTTTTCTTCATTGTTTCCATCATTTCCTTCATTGTTTTCATCATCTGTATTCTAAATTCCCTTTCTGTCATTTCTAACATTTCTTTATAGGTGGAATCCTCTGTAGTAGCTACCTCACAGTCCCTTGGTGGGGGTTGGTTTGGACTGGTTTTTCATGTTGCCAGGAGTTTTCTGCTGGTTCTTCCTCATGAATGATTTCTTATTTGTTTCCTTGCCCTAATTTTCCTTTCACTTCTTGATCTTTAAGTTGCTGTGCCTCTGGACTAGGGTTTTGATGAGTCTTTTTCATACAGGACCAGAAGAATGAGAACATTGAAGAGCAAGAGGGAAAAAAAGAAAGAAAAAAGAGAAAGGAGAGGGAGTAGATAAAAGGGAATGACAAAAAGAAGAGGGGCACAGAAAGAGGGAGATAGGATCAACATAGGTGTATAGTAGGGTACTTAACCCAACCTTAAAAACCTCCATCCTCTGGGGTGTCAGTTTGGGTGATTCCCTTGAGGTCATCAGCTCTTTGCTAGCCTGTTTGGACACAGTACCCCACCTTCACCAAGTAGAAGGGAAAGACAAAAATGCTATAAATCAAACCAAAACAAGCAAACAGAAAACTTTACTAGATAAAATTGGGGTAAAAACCAAATAATAGGGGTAGAAATACTAGCAAAAATGAAGTTCTAATTGTTGAAAAAGACAACAAATGTAAATTATACTTAAACTAGAAAAATGAAGAAAGAAAAGAAAGAGGAAAAAAAGAAAAGAAAAATCTATAGGGAAAATGTTGAAATAAAAAAAAGCAATATATATATCTTTCTGGGCAACAGGTGATCTTCTGGCGTATGAGATGTTAATCACAATACTGATACAGCTGTATGAGATGGAGACTGGAGGCCTCTGCTGATTTCTCAAACCCCACATGGAGGAGAGCCTAAATCTCTCCTCAGCCCACTTAAAAGGCACTTTAAACTGCTAAACTTGGCTAAGCAGAAGCTTTCCCAGGAAAGCACTTGTCACTTGGATCACTCCTGAAGTGGCTAACCACTTACCAGTGTGCCAAAACCAGTCTCACTCTATGCCCCTGAGGGCTAGGGCTGGAAGGTGTCTCAGTCCCCACCTGTAGGCTGCTCAGTCACAAGATTACTTGCTCCAACCTGATCCCTGCTCTGCAACCCTGAGGGCAGGGCTTGCTGGGGCAGTTCTCCCACAATGGCTCTGAGAGGCCCACAGCCAAACACTATTAACTCCGTCTGGCTCAGTGGCTCATTCTGGGGACCTAGACAACACTTAAAGTCCTCCGTACTCTTGCCCAAGTTCTCGCAAGGTAGTTCAACTGAGTGCCAAGTCCAAAAAAAACAAAACAGCTCACAGGTAAGGCTTTTCAGTTTGCAATCTCACTGCTACTGTACTTACAGCTGCTGGTGGGATTAGACGGAATGAACACATGCAAACGCTTGCCAGTTCTCCACTGCTTTTGTCCTCCTCATGGGGTCCAGAAGTCTCACAATGACTCCCTGTGTCTCCAAAGGGATGTTTCCGGGCAGATCCCACCAGACAGAGATGCCTTGAGTCTTCTCTATGGAGTCTCCATAGAGAAGACTCAAACACCCCCAGTTGCAAGGAAGCTTTTACTTGGCCGCCATCTTGCTTTTCTCACTAAAACCTTTTTCTTCTTTCTGAGACAATCTGCCAACCAATATCTCTAGTCAGCCAACTTACCCCACCCTCCCTAGAACTATTTTTCTTAATTTCATTTTTTAATTTCTTATTTCTGTTGCTTAGAAATACAATTGATTTTGAATAGTAATCTTGTATCCTGCAGTCTTTTTTGTTGTTGTTGTTACTGTTGCTTGAGACAGTCTCACTATGTTGCCCTCAGTACAGTGCTGTGGCATCATAGCTCACAGCAACCTCAAACTCTTGGGCTTAAGCAATTCTCTTGGCTCAGCCTTCCAAGTAGCTGGGACTACAGGCACCTGCCACAACACCTGGCTATTTTTTGGTTGAAGTTGTCATTGTTGTTTAGCTGGCGTCAGCTGGGCTCAAACCCACCAGCTTTGTGTATGTGGTTGGTGCCCTGCTCACTAAGCTATGGGTGCCGAGTCATATCCTGCAATCTTAATGAACTCATTTATTGGTTCTTATGTTTTTTTTTAATAGATTTTTTAGGGTTTTCTACATACAAGATCATGTCATTTGCCAAATAGCTTACTTCTTTCTGTCCAATTTGGATGCTTTTTACTCTCATTCTTATCTTCTTGTCCTGGCTAGAACTTCCAGCATAACACTGAATAGAAGTAATGAGAGCAGACATTCTTGTCTTTTCTTGATCTTAGGAGGAAAGAGTTTAATCTTTCACCATTAAATATCATGTTAGTTGTGGGGTTTTTCTGATAGCCTTTATCAGGTCAAAGAAATTCTTTTTATTCTTATTTTTTTGTTTTTGCTTTTTGGGGCTTTTTAATAGTAAAATGATATCATATTTTTGTCAGATTTCTTCTGTGTGTATTGGATGATCATACAGTATTTGTTTCTTATTCTACTGATATATAGTACTATATTGATTTTCAGAAGTTAAACCAATCTCGCATTCCTGGGATAAATCTTGTTTGATTACAACATATAACTTTTCTATATTGGTGGATTATATTTGCTTTGTATTTTGCTGGTGTTGTGGCTTTTCTGATAAGAGATTTTGGTCTGTAGTTTTCATTATTGGGGGAGTTTGCCAGTGAAGCCATCTAGTCTTGAACTTTTCTCTGTGAGAAGTTTTTGATTACTAATTCAATTTTTTTACTTGTTTTATGTCTATTAAAATTGTCTATTCACTCTTCAGTCAGTTTTGGCATTCTGTGTCTTTCTAGGAATTTTTCCATTTAATCATCTAATTTATTGTTATGTGGTTATTCCCAGTATTTCTTTATAATTATTTTTATTCCTGTGAGATCAGTAGTAATGTGGAAATACAAATTTAATTGCCTACTTCAAGAGCACAGTGTGTTTGAAGCCTCATGCTTTATTATAAAAAAGTAATATGAAGATGTCTATTTTAATATAAAAATAATATCTAATAGTTTTGAACATTATTAAAGGCCAAGGTGAGTTCCCCATATTTATCCTGTTGTTTCACTGTCCCATTCTTCAAGCAAAGCCTGAGTCCCCCCATTTCAAGTACATCATGACAAGATAAATTCTTCACAGGCAGGGTTTTCCCCCATCTTTCCTGGGCTTATCTGTCCCTAACTATGCTTATATCCAAAGTTGAATTACCAGATTTCCACAGTAGACTCACAAACCAGAGAAACAAGATCAGAGTGGTAACTGGTTCCATTCTTATATTCTCATAAAAGATGAAAGAAGATTATTTTATTGATGGTTGTGTATGTGTGTTGTGTGTATCTGTGTTCTCTGATGGAGATGATAGTGCAGGGGCACCTGTAACAGCTTGTCTTTTATCTCTGGGATAAAAACAGAGATAAGTAAGTAACAAAACTAAGTGGGCCAAGTGAAGTCTTCTCCCCCAGCTGAATACCAGAGAAGAATATTTCTAACAGAGCTACATTTCAGATTATTTACTTTAATAAAAGTCCTGTTTGTTTCAACTTCAACAAATGAGATTTTAGCTAACATTCTCTGCTGTTAAAAAAAGATAGTAAAGGCCAGGTGTGATAGCTCACACCTATAATCCTAGTACTTGGGAGGCCAAGGTGGGTGGATTGCTTGAGCTCAGGAGTTTGAAACCTACATGAGCCAGAGCAAGACCCCATGTCTAAAAAATTGGCCTGGAGTAGTGGCAGGCGTCTGTAGTCTCACATACTTGGGAAGCTGAGGCAAGAGAATTACTTGAGCCCAAGAATTTGAGGTTGCTGTGGTCTGCGATGCCACGGCACTGTACCGAGGGTAATAGCTCAAAAGACTGTCTCAAGAAAATAAATAAATAAAAACCAAGAATATAACTGTGTTTTTATAACAAACTGGTTATCTTTAGCATATTCACATAAACCTGAAATGAAAATGATATTTTAAGGGATATGTTACATGTGAAACTTCCTTCATATTCTTAAAATAAAATACTTGAATTAATTACAAGTACTCATTTAGCTTCAGTTCCTAATAAAAATAATCATTAATCAAGTGTTAATTGTGTCATAACAAAGATACATTTTCTTATATATTTACTTTTCTTAGGAAAACTGTTTTTGAAAACCACCTGCCATTTAGTGGTTGACCTGTTTGGATCAGACATCATAAAACTGTGAGTATTCCATGGCATGTAGCTCTGATCTGGTTGCTGGGGATTGAGGGAACAAGAAAACTAGGAAGTAGGAGCTTGGTTTTCATTTTCATGTACTTACTGGAAAAGGGCTTAAGCTACTTGAGCCAGTTTTTATTAATAATGGAAAATTGAAACTAATTCAGATCCTTTGTCACTCTAGGCAGAGGTTCCCCTTGAGTTTCAGTGTAGCAGTCTGGCTCAATTTCACAAACAATTCCTACAATGGTGGCTCATGCCTCTAATCCTAGTAGTCTGAGAGGTCAAGGTGGATGGATTGCCTGAGCTCAGAAGTTCGAGACCAGCCTGAGCCAGAGCAAGACCTTGTCTCTAAAAATAGCTGGGCATTGTAGCAAGTTCCAGCTACTAGGGAGGTCAAGGCAAGAGAATCACTTGAGCCCAAGAGTTTGAGGTTGCTGTGGGCTGTGATGACTCTACTGAGGGTGACAAAGTGAGACTCTGTTTCAAAAAAAAAAAAATAATTCCTACAACAAAATGAGCCTATTCTATTGGCTGAACACAGGACATTGAACCTTCCTCAACCTGGTCCCCTGCTCTCCCACCCTGTTCCGGGCCCCAAGGTCTTCTCCCCTCCCACTGGCAGATTTCCTGGTGTCTCCCTTTCTCATCCCCAGCTCCTTGCCACTATCATCGTCTGCTTGCTTTGCCCTTTTCCATTTTTGAAGCTTGGGCCACTGGATTGGATAAACCACATTCCTCAGCTCATGGCACCTTCTCATAAATGATCCATGCTTTCTTCTATTTATCATTCATTTACTTATTTACTTTGAATAATGTAACAAGCTCCAAAACCCACTACCAAAACAAAGTCTAGCACCTTGATGATAACTTCCTCTAGCCCTGTGGTCCCTCCTTTCATTCTCACCACTTTCCCCAGCCAAGTTGGCATTATCCTAAATTGCATCTTCATTCTTCTCTTGCTTTCTATAACAAATGTACAGAAGTGTTTCTGTGGCTTTATTAAATGTAAAATACTTAAATAATTAATCATTATATCATGCGTATGTTATGACATTTAAATTATATATGTCTGGTTTCCCCTCTTGAACGTTTCTCTGAACATTCTTATGTGGTTCCACTTCGATGTGCCATTAGCCTTAGAGCAGAGGTGCATCACTATCTGCAGCAGGGTAGCCTGGAGGTACAGAATTTTTAAAGACAGAAGGAACTAAAAATCATATAGGCCAGAAAGATCAGCGATCTTTGGGTCTGTACATCTGTTTCTCTTAGTATTGACTTCACTCTATTATGGTAAATGACTTATTGTGAGGCCCAGATTATGAGTGTTTGGAGGCCAAGACCCTGCCTTCTTGGCTGATACCACTATTATTTACACTGAGTCCTGACTAGACTCCTAGCCTGGGGACTTGCCTGCAATTACACAATCTGCATTATACCTAGTCTACTATCTTTGTACTGCAAACATAATTATGGTACTCCCTCACCAAAAAAATCCTTCAATGTCTTCACCCCCTTTTTCAGGATTCCTAGTCCCAGGCGCAAGGCTCTTCCTAAGCTGGTCTCTGAGGGTATTTCCAAATTCATCGCTTGCTACTCCACAGCACAACATTCTCCAAACCCCTTGTAATTATCTCCATACACTAGGATGTTTTTTCCTCAAGACCTTAGCATGAGATGTTCACTGTGGCCCATTCAAAACCTCTATCCCCAGACAAATCCTATGTTGTTTTGGGACCTCAACTTTAGGGTTACTTCCTCTGACCCTCCCAGACTAAGACCACCCCACCCCCACCACACACACGTGAACAAACACACACAGAGAAACATGTGCTGACCCAGACACACAGTCATACACATACAAACATGCACATGGGCACATGAACACACAGAGACACAAGTTCACATGTGTACACACACATTCTCTACCTACCGTATGCGAACTCCTGGCATGGCACTTACCACACCTGTTTGCAATTTAATTATGCATTTACTTTTTTGTTGTTTACTAGACAGAAAGCATTTTGAGGGCTAGGACTACATTTTATTCATCTTTGTATCACTAAGCATTCAGCAAAATACCGACCTATTTATAAAAATTTGGAGGAAAGTGGAAGAGAAGGAGAGGTGCAGTACTTGAGCACAAAAAAGTATGAGTAGATGTTTGTTGAAGTAGTCAATTACTTCAAAAAAAAAAAAAGAAAGAAAAAGGCAACTACAGAGGAACTGAATAGACTGTTTTGAAGAAAATTATTTCAATGTATTAAAATAAAACAAAAAAAACCCCTCAGCCTATTTGATGAATCTATTTATTGATATACACGCTTCATAGGATCTAGGTGCAATTGGGGGAGAGATATCAGCTTGGCTAGAGAGGTCCTGATGGGCCTAGATCAGGTAATTATGGGTAAGCTACAGTCACAGAAGCCAAAAGGGGCAGCACACACAGATGTTCTCAATGGGGTGCCAGAGAGCAACTCCTAAGCTCAATGCATTGGGTATAAAAGAGACATGGCCTGCATTAATGGGGAAGCCCCTCGCCTTCTGTAGATGGCTATGGAATGTAAATGGGAGAGCCAGTGAAATACAAGGATCAGAGAGAGGGCAGGCACAATACCAGGTACTGCAGATGCAACCGTACAACATGTGAACTGTACAAGGAACAAGTGATCACGTGTGTGAAGAAAGAATGGGCCCAAGAAGTCACCAAAAGACAGATTCTCTCCTGAGTGCATGGTGGGGACAGGGAGAGTAATATTTTTCTTCCTAGGATGACTAATTCTCACTAGCATGAGATGGGCTATTTTGAAGAAAGACAGATGTTATAAATAATGCCCCCTTCATGATTCTGTCTACCATTTGGTTTGTTTTTAATTTCCCACTGACCATTTTAGTTGTGAGCTGATAGAAATTTCTCCTCATATGGTGTGTGCTTCTTACAGCTTGTTTAAAGCAATCAGATAACAGTTCTAGGTGATGTAGGCTCTGACAATTAACAACCTCATGATTTACTTTTACATGAATATCAGTCTTCTAATATTGAATGTATTCCCTAACCCTGAGGGCATCAATCATCATTATTTCTCACCAATCAGTTCTCAATAATTCATGGACAAATTATGCAGCAATTATATTTCCTACCCACAGGTAAAACCATAGAATGTTGGAAGAAGCTAAGACACCTGAGAACTCAGGGGTTCTTCCTAGAACCTGGGCATGCAGGGAAGAGCTGCTTCAGGGAGCAGCCCAATCCTAACTGGTGACCACAGCATTGGTCACCCCTAGCCCCACTGGTCCAACCTCCATTGTTCCAGTGCTGGTGTAGCAAACTTGACTCTGGTCTCTGTATCATCTTACTTACTGGCATCAATTTATGCTTCCCTCTATATGACAAATTCCTGTGTCCTATTAGACCCAGGAGCTCTCAGAGGTCAAGAGAGGACTAAACTACTAACATTTTTAGAAGAAAAATGCAAAACATAACTGATAACAATTATAGTACACCTTAAATGGAAGTAATGGCTTTTGGGGGTGGAGCATAAAAAATACAGAGCAATGTAATTGCGTTATTCACAAGATAATTACAAGATTTATAGAAATGATTAAATTCACTATATACTTTAGAGAATATGGTCCAGAAATGGATAAAAGTCCTAAGTTATATGAGGAAGATTTTTGATGATGTTAGTAGATCTCTGAGATTATAGTTAATGTATAAAGACTCTTTTGGAAATAATGTCAAAATCCTAAATTTCATCACTTTTGAGTGAAAATGGGCCTGTCCCCCCATTCCTTCCATAGGTTCTGTTACTCTGCCATCTGGGATTCTTTCTTTCTTCTTGCTGTTTATGATGGTAAGAATCACCAACATCATTCACTTTATTCTCCCACAATCCTAATTCAGATTGTCAATTGGCTGGCACTGCCCAATGTGTTGAAGCTCTCCTCTCTCCACATGCCTCACTCCTTTACACTTCTGTGCTGCACAGGTAGTAAAAGGGGGTCATTTTTAAATGCGATGGGTTCAACATTGTGGAGACTGGAAAGCACCGCTGTGTCCTAACAGCAAGTAAAAAAGCTGAGCAAACTGAAAAAATCAACAACACTTCTTAGATCCGTAAGAGAAGTAAGATCACTGGGTGAACTACTTCCTCCAAAACTGGGGACAAACAGGTAGATACAGAGAATTACAACTTACCAGGGTAGAAAATTGCCACAGAAACCAGTGCCAGGGAGAGGAAACCTAAATTGTATCAACAAATTTTGGAGGCTACATGTGGACAAATTGAGAGTCAAAAACCCCAGGGGGACCCATTCACAGGGGTGTATGCACACACTTTTGTGAGTTTCTAGTTTGACTAAAAATTATTGGAGAAAAAAACTCTTCATGTTTCTGGGGGTAGGTTGGGGGATGGAATGGGGAAGAAATGAGTGAAAGAACTATTTTGAAATACACCAGAGCATTCTGTTCTTGGCCAATGTTGACCCTTGGAGGAAACCAGGAACCAGACCATAACCTGTTGGCTCTAACCTTATTAGAGCCTAATAAGAAAAGAGAAATACCCAACTCAAACCAGGTCAGGCCTTCCATGTAAGAGAAGGAAAAATTCCTAATACAGCACCTTCTAGCCATCCTATCCCAGCTAAGATTAGAGAAGCAAACTGAAAAACACTTGTGAAGTTCACAGTCCAGAAGCACAGGCTCACTAAAAGCCTGAGATCTAATCATAGGACTATAAAATGTTTCCTCCCACCACATACCTCATCATTCCATTCAGCCTCTGTATAGAAGTTCCTTCTACCCAGGCCATCATTTCTGGCTTTTAAGAAAAAAATACAAGGCACACTAAAAGAAAAAAAAACAAAACTAGTTTAAAAAAAAAAAAAAACGGCAAGCATCAGAACTAACTGGACATGGTAGAGATTTTATAATATCAGACAAGGAATTTAAAACAACTATGACTAATATGCCAAGAGCTCTAATGGATAGAGTAGATAGTATACAATAATAGGTGGGCAATATAAGGAACTGGGAGACCTAAGAAAGAATCATAAAAGGAAATGCTAGAGAGAGAAACATGGCAACAGAAATGGAGACTGTTTTGATGAGCATATTAGTAGAATTTCTGAGATTGAGGATATGTCAATGGAAACCTCCAGAACTGAAGAGCAAAGAGAACAAAGACTGAAAAAAAAAAACCCCAAAGAACCCAGAATATCTACAGACTGTGAGGTAACTATGAAAGTGATAAATTATGCATAATAGGAATACGAGGAGAAGAAAAGGAGAAAAGAACATAAGAAATATCTGAAACAGTGACTGAACATTTCCCCTGAATTGATGTCATACCTGAAACTCAAGTCCAGGAAGCTCAGAGAACACCAGAAAGGGAAAAACCTCCTATAAAGGAGCAAAGATAAGAATTACATCTGAGTTCTCCTTCTAGTGATCAAGAAACGAGTGGAGTGAAATGTTTAAAGTGTTGAGAGAAAAAAACACCTTCCTAGAATCCTGTACCCTACAAAATAATCCTTCAAAAGTGAAGGAAAAATAAAGACTATCAGAGAAAGAAAATTTGAGAGAACTTACCGCTAATAGAGCTGCCTTGTAAGAAATGTTCAGAGAGGTTTTGTGTAGGGAAGAAAAATAATATAGTAAGAAACTTAGATTTACATTTAAAAAGGAAGAACATTAAAGAAGGGATCATTGAAGGTAAAATAAAGACTTTTATGGTTCTTACTCTTAATTTACCTAACAACAATCTGTTAAAAACAATAATAGCAACATTATATTTGATTATGTATGTATGTTTACATATATGTATATGCTAATGTGTAAGTGAAATGAACAGTAGCAATGATACAAGGGAGAGAAGGAAATAATTAGAATTCCCTTCTTATTATTTAGTGTTCTTACATGCGAAGTAGTATAGTGTCATTTAAAAATGACTTCAGCTGTGAGTTTGTTACAAACTCTAGGGCAACCACTAAGAAATAGAATAAAAAGCATAACTGATATCCTTAAGAAAGAACAGAAAATAGATTCATATAAAATGTTCAATCAAAACACAAAAGGCAGAAAAAGAGGAGAAGGTAAAAATAAAAACAAAAAAACAAAGAAAAAAACAGTACCATAGTTGATATGTATCACTCCAACTATATAAATAATTATTTTGAATGTCAATGATTTAAATGCACGAAATAAGAGAATTCTCAGGGTGGACTGAAAAACAAGATACAATTATATGTTGTCAACATGGAACCTGCTTTAAATACATTGTATAAAGACATATATAGATTACAAGTTAATAAATGTAGAAAGGTATATCATGATAACATTATTCAAAAGAAAGCAAGACTAGCTATATTGACTTCAGACAGAACAGACTTCAAAGCAAGGAAAGTTATCGTGGATAAAAGGAAACATTAGTTAATAATAAATTAAGGGTTAACTATCTAGAAAAACTAAAATCCTTAACATGTGTGCACCTTAAAACAAAGCAAGAAAATATGTGAGGCAACAAATGATAGAACTGAAAGGATGGATAGATGAATCCCCTATTGTAGATGGAGACTTCAAAATCTTTCTAGCAGAACTGGGCAGATCCAACAGGCTGAAAATCAGTAAAGACATACCATAGTCCTCCCTTATCTTTGGGAGATATATTCCAAGACCCCCCAGTAGATGCCTGAAATATTGAATAGTACCAAAACCTATGCATATTGTGTGTTTTAATACATACATACCTACGATAAAATTTAAATAATTCTTGTATAATACTTTCTTTTAAAAAGTTTAATTTATAATTTATACACACTACTCTTGTGCTTTGAGACTATTATTAAGTAAAATAAGGGTTACTTGAATATAATCCCTGTGATACCTCCACAGTTGATCTGAGAACCAGGATGGCTATTAAGTGGCTAACAGGCAGATAGCCTACACAGCCTGGATACATTGGATAAGGCATGATTCATATCCCTGATGGGTATGGAGTGGGACAGTGCAAGATTTCATTGTGCTACTCAGAATAGCAGGTGATTTAAAATCTATGAATTATTTCTGTAATTTCCAGTTTGATATTTTTGACCATGGTTAACTGCAGTAACTGAAGCCACAGAAAGCTAAACTGTAGATAAGCATGACTACTAAAATTAAACTCAACAGTATCATCAATCAACTGGATGTAATTGACATCTAAACACTACTTCATTCAAAAACAGCAAACTACACATTTGTTTTAAGCTCACTTAGAACATTCACCAAGATAAACTACATTCTGAGCCATAAAATACACCCCATACAAATTCAAAAGAATATAAATTCTACAACGTCTCAGACCACAATGATATTAAAACTAGATATTGATAAAATAAAGATAACAGAAAATTCCAAAACACATGGAGATGAAATAACCCACTTCTAAATAACACACCAACCAAAAAAAAATTACAAGAGAAATACTTTAGTCTCAAAGTAAAGTATTTTAAACTAAATAAAACTGAAAGTACAAGTTATCAAAATTTGTGGGAGGGGAGGAGCAAGATGGTCAACTGGAAACAGCTTCCAACAGAGGCTCCTGTCCAAAAGGAAAGATAACCTCCAGAAACTGCCCAATTGAGCTGAAGACTGGAAGCCTAGCCGAGAGAGAAGTGATAACTACAGATCACCTCTGCTGATGCAAGCTGCAACTCCAAGAAACCAAGCTTCAGGGAGAAAAACTGAACTAAAGTTTTCCACCATTCAGAAATTCCAGGACACCCTTCCCACCTTAAAATGCACCAGAAGCCTGACCTCTGCTGAAACTGAGGGAGGAGGACTTGAGCAGCACCCACCCTCCCTGTCTGCCAGACCAGGCGGCAGGCCGGGTAAGAGACTCCGGGAACCCACCAAGCCCCCATCAGCGCCCAAGCCAGGGACTCCGCCTGGAACAGTGGGGCTCCACTCTGCCCCTGCTGAGCCCACCACCTGCTACGGCCAGGGACTTGGCTGGGACCCCGGTGTGGCTCTGATCCATGCCCAATCAGGCCTCAGCCCCAGCTGCAGCAACCAGGAACTTCACTGGGACCCACGCAGCCCCGAATGGCACCCAGCTGGGCCTTGGCCCATGGCCAGCAGCGGCCAGGAACTCCACCGAGACTCCGCGTGGATCTGATCTGTGCTCTGCCCAGTCCTGGCCCGCAGCCCACTGTGGTCAGGGACTCTACCAGTACTCCCACCAGGTTCTGATCTGTGCCCCACCAGCCACAGCAGCCAGGAACTCCGCAGAGAACCTGTTGTGGCCCCAACTGGTGCCCCGCAGGGCCTTGGCCAAACACCAACCACAGCCAGGAGCTCTGCCAGGACACCCACGTGGCTCCAATCTGTGCTCCGCCTGCCGAGGTCGCTGCCTGCCGTGGCCAGGGACTCGCTGGAAACCCTGCACAGCCCATTGGCACCTCGCTGGACCTTGGCCCACCGCCCAACTTGTACAGGAACCCTGCTGGTACCCCCGCACAACTTGGTCCACCACTTGCAGCAGTCAGGGACTCCACTGGGCCTCGGCTCGCTATCTGCTGTGGTCAGGGACACCACGGGGACCCCCGCACAGCTCCGCACCACTCCCTGCAGGGCCTCTGGATGCTTCCCTCACTGCCCAGGGACTCTGCCAGGAACCTGCCAGGCCTCCGCCTGCCTGCCCGGACCAGGAACTCCGGGAGCCACACAACCTGCATTCTCCCTTGTCCTCTCTGCCTCCGAAAGGGCCCTGCCTGTCTGGCCAGGGACTCAGGAGGCAGTGCAACCAGTGCCCTCCCTCTGGAGCCCTCCTCCCAGCCAGAGACTGCTAGAGGCAGGGGCTCCCTTTGCAAAGCCCACCAGGTGCTGGGCACTCCCAGAACCATGTGCACCATCTCATGCCCTGCTGCTTGATCCGGGCATGCCACACTCCGGAGCTGCTTCCATAGCCAGAACTCCCTGGCTGGGGCAGTCCCAGAGGAGCTACACAGGGTCAATCCCTACAAAGATCCAGTAACAACAGAGTGATCCTTCCAGGGTCTGATCTGGGAGAGACACCTCCCCAACTCTGAGGAAGGTCAGGCAATGGTGAAAAATAATCATGATGTGGAATCAACAGAAAAACTCTGGCAATATGAATAATCAGAGTAGATCAACTCCCACAAGGAAAGACAAGGTAGATACAGCATAAGATCCCTTGCATAAGCAAATGGCTGAGATATAAGAAATCGAATTCAGAGTCTGGATAGCAAATAAGATCAGCGGAATGGAGGAAAAGATATAATTAGAATTTCAAGCAGTAATCCAAAAGATGACCCAAAAGATGTCTCAAGAATTCAACGAATTCAAAGACAAAATGACCAAAGATTTTGACACATTGAGACAAGAAGTTGCAGCCCTCAAAAGATCTGAGAAATACAATAGAATCCCTCAGTAACAGAATGGAGCAAGCAGAAGAAAGGATTTTTGACATGGAAGACAAAGCTTTCAAACAATCCCAAACCTACAAAGAGGAAGAGAAATGAAAGGCAAAAATGGATCATTCTCTCAGACAGCTCTGGGATAACTCAAAGAAAACCAATATTCGCCTTATAGTGATACCTGAAAATGATGAAGTGGCGTCACAAGGCACAGAGTCTCTTCTTTATGAGATTATGAAAGAGAACTTTCCAGACATGCCAAGAGATTCTGAAATTCAGATAGCAGACAGTTTCAGAACCCCAGCACAACTCAACCTGAATAAGACCTCCCCCAGACACATCATAATTAACTTCACTAAATTTAATATGAAGGAGAAAATTCTAAAAGCAGCCAAAAGTAAGAAATCCATTATCTACAGGGAGAAGAATATTAGAATAACTGCAGATCTCTCTGATCAAAACTTTCAAGTGAGAAGAGAATGGTCATCGACTTTTAATCTCCTAAAATAAAATAACTTTCAACCCAGTATCCTGTACCCAGCTAAACTGAGTTTCATATATGATGGAGAAATTAAATACGTTAATGACATCCACATGTTGAAGAAATTTGCTATAACTAAACCAGCTCTCCAGGATATTCTCAGACCTATCCTCCATAAGGAACAGCGTAATCCTCCACCACAAAAGTAAACTCACCCAGAAGCTTTTTATCAAATTTCAACTTCCACAGTGATGAGAGGATTAAAAATGTCCACTGGACTTTCTAAAGATTTATCATTACTTTCAATGAATATGAATGGTTTAAATTGTCCTCTAAAGAGGCATAGGTTGGCTGACTGGATATAAAAACTCAGGCCAGATATGTGCTGCATACAAGAATCTCATCTTACCTTAAAAGATAAATTTAGACTCAAGGTGAAGGGATGGTCATCTATATTCCAGGCAAATGGAAAAGAGAAAAAAGCAAGTGTTGCAAACTTATCCTCAGATACAACAGGCTTTAAACCAACCAAAGTAAGGAAGGATAAAGATGGACATTTCATATTTGTTAAAGGTACTACTCAATATGATGAGATTTCAATTATTAATATTTATGCACCCAAGCAGAATGCACCTCAATTTATAAGAAAAACTCTAATAGACGTGAGAAACTTGATTTCCTCCTGCTCCATAGTAGTTGGAGACTTTAATACTCCTTCAGCAGTGTTGGATACATCCTCCAAAAATAAGTAAAGAAATTTCAGACTTAAACTTACCCATTCAACAACTGGATTAACAGACATCTACAGAACATTTCATCCTAACAAAACTGAATACACATTCTTCTCATCAGCCCAAGGAACATACTTCAAAATCGATCACATCTTAGGTCATAAGTCTAACCTCAGCAAATTTAAAAGAATAGAAATTATTCCTTGCATCTTCTCCTGCCATCATGGAATAAAAGTTGAACTCAATAACAATAGGAATCTGCATACTCATACAAAAACATGGAAGCTAAATAACCTTATGCTGAAGGATAGATGGGTCATAGACGAGGTTAAGAAGGAAATTACCAAATTTTTGGAACAAAATGACAATGAAGACATGAATTATCAGAACCTTTGGAATATTGCAAAGGCAGTCCTAAGAAGGATATTTATAGCACTGCAAGCCTTCCTCAAGCAAACGGAAAGAGAGGAAGTTAATAGCTTAATGGGACATCTTAAGCAACTGGAGAAGGAAGAACATTCCAACCCCAAACCAAGCAGAAGAAAAGAAATAACCAAAATTAGAGCAGAATTAAATGAAATTCAAAACAAAAGAATTATACAACAGATCAATAAATCAAAAAGTTGTTTCTTTGAAAAGGTCAATAAAATAGATAAACCTTTGGCTAACCTAGCCAGGAAAAAAAAGGGTAAAATCTCTAATTTCATCAATCAGAAATAGTAAAGACAAAATAACAACAGACCCTTCAGAAATTCAAAAAACCCTTGATGAATATTACAAGAAACTTTACTCTCAGAAATATGAAAATCTCAAGGAAATTGACCAATACTTGGAAACACGCCACCAAGACTTAGCCAGAACGTAATGGAAATGTTGAACAGGCCTATATCAAGTTCTGAAATAGCATCAACTATAAAA